>JAPMOQ010000814.1:206966-219235 GCA_026543055.1 Argiope trifasciata
AAAGCTCCTAAGATCCTCTCTCCTGCTGAATCATGTGCGACCACTTTGTGTGCTGTGGTCGATTACTACTTTTGGGCTACTGTTTGCTGTAGTGTGCTGCCCTATGTGTTTGTCTCTGTTGTCGTTCGTGTTGTCCTTGTAGTGTGTTCATTAAACCTTGTTATTGAGGCTTGATGATATGTTTTTCCATAATATACCCACTACAGGGCAACCTAGTGACTTGTACGAACTTCTTTGTAGTAGTGGATTTGAAGTTACGACCTTAATAATATTGTGGTGCCTAAATTCTGAACGCATTCATTCACTGAAATATTATTTTTGCATCACGTGCATCAGCGAAAATGAGAAAAGATTTATTTGTACTGCTTTTAAAAAGATGATCGTCGCTGACTCACTGTATTTCCGCACTTTTTCTTACAATGCATCTAAATATTTTTACGTATATATTTTTCTCAGTTGGCAACCGGGAATTTTAAAATTCATGTTTACTTTTGTTTTCGTTAATAAAGTTGTTGTGTTTCGTGGTGGGTGGTGGTGTGGTGGGTCTGATGCCACTTGGTCATATCAAGCCCGAATGAGCGGAGCTCTTTCGAGTTAAGGCGGAGGTGTGCGCCTTTCGTTGTGAACGAGCACCGTACAGGTGAAAGGACGAATTTTGCTCGAACACACACGACAGAAATCCTTTTTAGGGGGCGATCGAACTCATTCATCTATCCGCAAGTCAGAGTTGAGATCCAAACCAGAGACCAATTCATCCCTGATTCGGCACCCCCAGAGGTATTATTTGTTATGGGAATTTGGAGGACTTTGCAGTCTCGACCTATTGAACGTGCCCCAATTGAAATTAGCCAACACGGCGGTCTTGGGCCGAGACGAGGACAGAACCCGTGACCTTTCGGTTATGAGACTGATGCTCTACCAACCAGGCTACCGCGGCCACTTGTGTTTCGTAGAGTCGATGTTATACCAAAGGATTTAGCTTGCTTAATTCTGCCATATGCATTGCATAACATCAAATATTCCTACAATATATCCCTTAATTCCATAGTACAAATATTATGAAAGCTAGCAATTGATATAGTTCTAAAATACACTACTAGATGGCGCCTTTCATATAACATCGAAAATTAATTAACATTAATCGATCAACTGATAGATAAATAAATATTACTATGCAGTGTTTTCATTGGAATATTGAATGTAACTAGATTGCTACATTTCCACTTAAACAATAAGAAGGCGGTGGCATGGCATAAGGATAGCGTGTCTTCCCCGTGATCTGGGCGTCCCGGGTTCGAGTCCCGGTTCGGGCACGGTTGCTCTGCGTTCTATCAGTGCGATGTATGAATGAGCCCCCCTGTAAAAAGAGGTTGTGCAAGCGAATGTGTGTGTCACCTTCATTTGAGCTACGAGTCAGACTTCTGCCCTCTGGGTGCTCAGGAGTCTTTACTCTCAGAAGCTACTGCACCCCCTTTCCGTAGAAACACGGACACATGATCATCATAGTACAAATATTATGAAAGTTAGCAATCGATATTGTTCTAAAATACACTACTAGATGGCGCCTTTCAAATGACATCGAAAATTAATTAACATTAATCGATCAACCGATAGATAATAAATATTACTATGCAGCGTTGTCTTTGGATATTGAACGAAACTAGATTACTACACTTCCTCTTAACAAACAATAACAAAACTCCAAAGTCATCTTTAATCGAGCGATCTCATCGAAATATTTCATTAAACGTTAATCAAAGTGCAGTCAGTGTTATTGTTCCATTCATCCGCTCTGCCTTTCAAAAATCTATACTTTCTTCCGATCCTGAGCAACCCAACAAATAAAAATTCTAAAGGGTTCTCTGTAGAAGTGCTTTGTTTTCTCCTACAACTATTTCGAACAAAAGACTCTTCTCTCTCTCCTCCCCCCCTGCCTCCCCTTTTGTGCATAGTTACTTACTTTCGGATTTCCTTCCATTTTTGTTTTTGTTTTTATTTATTTTTTCACGCTGGTGGAAAAACTTTCCAATTGGCGCTCTGAAACTTTGCGAGGAGGCAAACTATTGGGCAAAACTTGTTTTGTGGGTGGTTTGTGTAAACATCGATGTAGAAGAACATGATCATTACTTGCGTTTCTTTTTCTCAATTGTTTACTTTTATTTGAAATAAAGTTAAGCAGGTGTAAATTGGTGCCTCTACGTAGAGTGTTTCGATTCTCCGTTAAAAATTGTTTTTGTGGAACGTTTTGTTATAAAAATGAAGTTGCATCTGCTGGTTGTTTTTGTTTGGGAGTTCTTAAACGGTTTGCCAATAATATACTGTGTTTCTATGCATTCCACGATGTTCTTCTGACGATTACAATTATTATTTGACAATGGATTCTAAAACCTGAGGTATGGATGAAAGGAGGTGTTTTTAGATTTAATAAAAAAATTCCGGAAATTTTATTTTTAATGAATGGGACTTATTCACTTGTAATAAAATCAAAATTACTTGTTTGTACAGAGAGCACCAGAGAAGGTTACAGTGTCTCACAAAAGTGATGGGACACTTGTGCTTTACAAAAGGAAAATGTAATAAAATAAATAAATAAACATGTACAAATTTTTTGTGGGTGTATTTCATATTTAAATTCTGTAACAATTTTTACATAACATACATTTTTTCAAAATATTAAAATATTAATTTAATAAAAATATAATTGTTTAGAACGGAGCAAAAATTAGCTCACAAAAGTGATGGGACACTTACTTTTCCATCAAATATTTATCCAAAAATTTTACTTTTTAAACGGTTTTAATATTTTGTTGGATTTTCTTTTACTTTTAAAACATGATTCAATCTTCTTGGGATGAATTTGACTAATTTTTCTGTGATTTCTGGAGTGATTTTACCCCATTCTTCTTGAAGCACAGATTTTAATCGTTGTTTTGAAGAAATGGTGTGTTTGGGAATTCTTGATTCCAATTCTTGCCAAATATTCTCTATGGGATTTAAGTCAGGAGATTGTGGTGGTGTTTTTATTATTTCAGGACAATTATACAGCAGCCAGAGTCTAATGTTCAAAGCAGTGTGCTTGGGATCATTATCCTGGAAGAATTTAAAATCATTATGAAGGTTCAATTTTCGTGCTGAAGATTTCAAATTTTGCCTTAAAATGTCGATATACTTGTACTGATCCATTATACTGTCAATAAAAACAAGATTACCGACTCCAGCGGATGACATACACCCCCATACCATAACTCCTTCTCCACCATGTTTTACTGTTGGCACCAAGTTCTCTTTACGAAATTCTTCCCTGGGTTTTCTCCACACCAAGATTCTACCGTCAGAACCAAATATATTAAATTTACTTTCACCAGCAAATATAACTTTATTTCAGAAATTAGAATTCTTATTTATGTAGTATTTTGCGAATGCCAGTCTGAGTTTTCTATTCTTTTCACTTAGGAAGAATTTTTTCCTGGCTACTCTACCGTGATATCCAGCAGATCGAATTACTCTTCTAATAGTCTCAGGATTAACAATTACTCCATATAATGCTTGTAAATCAGAAGCAACTTTAGGAGCACTCATTCTTGTATTTTTTTTAATAATTCGAACGATAATTCGCTTTAATCCATTAGATACCTTTGATGGTCGGCCAAGTCTTCTTTTATCCTGAATCATATGATTCTTTTTATATCGTTTAATGATGTTGAAAACTGTTGAATGACTCAAATTACCTGTTTCAGCAGTTTCTCTAATAGATTTTCCACGTTCAATAGGCAAATTAATAATTAATTTTCGAATTTCAGGTGAAGTTTCTTTTCGTTTAGCACTCGTGGCTGCACAGAGCTAAAAAACACAAAAATTCCAAAGCAATCTGGAGAAAAATACTGCAGACGATTTTATAAATTATTGCCAATTGCTTTTGAGTAAAAATAAAACCCCCAAAAATATTTTTATTGCTTATTTCAGACGATTTTTGTTGCATATCTAATGGTGTCCCATCACTTTTGTGAGCTAATTTTTGCTCCGTTCTAAACAATTATATTTTTATTAAATTAATATTTTAATATTTTGAAAAAATGTATGTTATGTAATAATTGTTAGAGAATTTAAGTATGAAATACACCCACAAAAAATTTGTACATGTTTATTTATTTATTTTATTACATTTTCCTTTTGTAAAGCACAAGTGTCCCATCACTTTTGTGAGACACTGTATTTATTTGAAAGGTCAGTAAACTTCAAAAGTGCTTCAGTTATTGTTATAATTCTTTTTTTATTTGAGAAAACAATATCCCAATTTTTTTTCATACACTGAAAAAGTCGATCGTTGAAGTTCGTGTCCCCTCTTGGCAGCATATCAATCGGTATGTTGGAAATGGCATTTCAAATGTTGTTCTTGAGGTGAGCTGTGGTCCGTGGTCAATCGACATAAAACAGGGATTTCAAAGTTAGCCTCGTCACTGAAAAAAAACGACCGTGTCTTCAGGCATGCAGCATTTCACATGCACTTTGACGGGCAAAAAAATCACGTCCATTTAACTCTTGCACAACAGCCAATTTATAGGGATGAAATGGAAGGTCTTGATGGAGAATTCGTCGAAGAGTGGTGTCAGAAATTCCCAGAGCAGCTGCGTGTTTGCTAGACGAACGCAGAACTGACTGCCTCACTTTTTCGACATTTTCCGGAGTTCTGGTGGTGCGTTGATGTCCATTTATGAGTTTAGTGACACTTCCAAAATGAGTTAATCCACGACAGAATCGAATGACGGCCAGGAACGGGTCTGTGAGGAGAAATTTCAAAGCGAGCGTGGAAGGCACGCTGCGTGGCGACCTTTAGAAAAGGAGCTCTCTACGGTGAAGGCTCGCTGTTCTCTAGACTAGAGCATGGCAACTGACTAGAGGGGGAAACAAACTTGGATACTTCCCTTCAGTAGCACCGATTCACCCTCTACCCATCCAACTCACCGCTCGGGAGTGTTTTCAAATAGGTTTTTTCTGGCGCAGCCTATATTTTGAAGTTCTAAAATCGTTTGCAAATAATATTCTATGATTTGAGTATATTCCGATGATATGGTGGTTATTTGTGCAGTAATTCATTCAGGTTTGAATTATCCTGAACAAATGTTAACTAATCAAATAATATCGGACATGAATTATATTCAGAAAATAATTAATTCGTTATAAAACTGTATTGAAAATTACTTCCCCCCCATCCCCCTCTATGACTTCTAGAGCCACATTTTTTTCTGGCGTTAATTTAATCTTTGAATAAACAGTTACAAGTAGCAACTTCTATAAGCTAAAATAGCAGAACATTAAATTTCAGATCCTTCTCTAAAAAGTTGATTTCTTGCATCTCGTATAAAAACCGTAAAAATAAGACCAAAAGGTAGTCGTATCAATATTTAAAAAAAAAAATCCTCGGGTCTAAATTTAATCTAATTACAGATTATAATCTCTGACATAATATTCTCTTTTAAATTATGAATTAAAGTAATATAAAATAAAGGTAATTCAAAATGTTGATTGAATAATGTTCCAAAATTTAAATATTTGCTTGCAATTTGGATGAGTTTAAGCGTATGGCACAAATCAAATGAAGATGCAATAATAAACTATATTGAAAATGCTACAAAAAGACGTCAAAGGCTAGAGGCAGTTGCCTATATTGCCTATTTCCCATCCGTCTCTATATAAAAAGTGTTTTTTAATCAAACAGTCTATAAATATTGTTACGGCTGTTGCTTAGTGGGTTACAGTGTAAGCCATCCAAAACTGATAGATAAGAAGTTTTAAATCCGCGAGAAAATGTTTTCCAGGGACTTTTTTTTTGTCCTTCTTCCAGAAGCATAAAATCATGGACCACGTTTAAGCCTACGAATGTCTTGCATGGTAATAGTGAACGATAGTTACGAAGTATATGTCTTTAATTTAAACTAATAATTTTATTGAATCTACCATTAGTATATGCATTTTCGACGTCATTTTGTTGGTCGATTAGCAACAAAATTTAACCCAAATTTGTAGTCGCAAGATAACACAATGAATTGCATTGTTTGACTTTATGAATCATTGTTATTAATGTATACAGACCAATAAAACAGATTGGTTCGGCAGTTTTTGATCGAACTTATTCAAATTTCAGATGAAAAACCCGCGTATTGAATTTTATCTAACCAACTATTTCAGCTTTAGTTACAGAGAACATCCAGTCAGGCAAAAAGTTAATTAAAACTTTGACAGAAAAAGTCTATACACCAATTTTCATATGCTAGTAGTTAAAAGCGTTTTTGAATTATCCTGTTCACAGACAAAAATAATGCCCCCCCCCCCAAAAAAAAGAAAATTCGAACTTTAGGATTTAGAAACGAAGAAATTTGTCGAAATTCTCGACTTTCAAATTTTTTTTCCGCTTTATTCTTCACATTTCCATCCACAGAAATGAAAATGAATGTTTGTCTCATGTCTTAATAAACTGTTCATCCGATTGCTTACACCTATGGGATGCTTATAAAGGTAGTACAATTATCGAAAATTTTATTAAAAAATGAATCTCAACCACATTTATTTACTAAAGATTAATTTCCAAAAAACTCGCCGAGGAGACAATAGATTCTGTAGAAATGCTAAATACAAGTGAAAGGTTAATATTTTATATCTATAGTACGCAAATGACATGCAAGTCATTGTCAGAGGCAACAAAAGATTATGCGAGAAAGTTTTGGGGAGACCAATACTAGGGGTTTTAAATTTTAATTAAAGTTTAGCGTATTTCGCAGTAAATTGTGGCACAAATAATTTCGCACCATCTTAATTTACAAAAATTACCTTTTCAACTATATTAACGAGTTTATGGTATAGATAACTTTTCTACGTTTAATCAATTTTAAAAGAAAATATTTTAATCCCATTTTCTAAAATGAAATTTGAGAATTCTGAACGAAAATGAAACGAATCACGAGATACGATAAATAGTTTCTTTCATTACCATTCTGAAAGAACACCAAACTTTAGAATTCTGAAAGAGTACGCAAATCTAATGTATAAAAATGAATATTTGTTTGTTCGTATTTTATGTACTGTCGTACCGTTCATCCTATTTCTATGAAACATTACCAAATGATTGATTGATTGCCCTTAATATTTAATTTTTTCTGCTGCACCAACGCTCCGGGTACCAGCTAGTTACCTCACATAAGATAGAGTAACAAAGGCATTAATTCAAGAGATTTAATTGAAAGTAAAGATAATCAATAAATTTCTCCTAAGGTAATTGATATTTAAAACCAATTTCAGCTAATAAAAGCGAATTAGATGTCATTTACCAATCTCGCCAATATTAAGATTAACCCATTTACATCATTAGCGAATATATAAGCTCAATTTTCCTGGCCACTATCACTGGAGCGTATATATAAGCTGCATCATACTATATGCAATGCATATAATATGATATATACTATATTCAGATTATATACTACTAGCCGCATTTGGCGACCAGCTGGTTCGCCATGAGTAATGCGTTCTAAAATTTTCAATTAAGTCACATATTCATTAGCCTTGAACTAATTCCGGGCATTGATTGGCTTGAAATTAAAAATGTTTTTTTCCGTGATGTAGCCAAAATATTAAATATATATATTTTTTAAAAAGCGAAAAAGGAAAAAAAAAATATTGAATAAATGATTTAGATGTTGCAAACGATAATAAAAACCTTGGCTTTGCATTTTTTTTTTTTAGAAACTATCACATTTTATAATGGAAAAAAATTATTGAATTAATGATACAGATATTGCAAACGATTATAGAAATATGCCATTAAGTCGGGATTTCAATGCATATCCTGTCTAAATTCAATCAGGTTTACCATAAATAAAAAAGATTTGTTGAATAAATGATTTAGATATTGCAAAATATCATAGAAACCTTTGCTTTGCATTTATTTTTTTAGAAAATGTCACATTTTATAATTTTTTTTATTTTATCCAGTCACGTGCTAAAAAAATGGTTAAAATGTTTCTTTAAAAATTCGTTAAAAATAGAAGCTTAAGTTATACATTAAAACACTGATACCATTAGAAAGCTAATTTTTTAATCTTTAAATTGATGTAAAAATCATGTTTGTGCGATCATATTTTCGGAAGTTATATCGGAAAAACGCCGAAATTTCGCTTAAATTTTAATTAATTCTAATTCTGATTAAAAATTCAAAAAAGGGCTCCGAGGTGCACATTCCCGACCTCCAAGGTATACATGCACCAAATTTGGTAGCTGTAGGTCCAACGGTCTGACCTGTAGAGCGCCAACACACACACACACATTGAGCTTTATTATAAGTATAGATATACATATATGCATCCCACATTTCAAATACTACCACACTGAACAAAATGACTAACAAATAATGCTCAAATTTTTTTTTTTTCTTTTTTTTCCAGAATTTTACACCTAAATATGAAATAAAAATTTTTCCTGAATATTGGCCTTTTTTCCATATTTTCATATGGTGCAAATGGGTTAATTTATCTGCGAGGCAGTATTTTGGAAATTGAAAAGAAATCAGCCACTTTCAACTGAACGATCAAATCGGAGCTTTCAATTAGAGACAACGATATTGTTCTATTCATTCTTATCTTCCAACTTCCAAGTGGCAGAGTTTCTGTCCCGTTTTTCCACCAATCAAACAAGGTGAATCCGTATCTTCCATCTCTTGTGCAACGAGTGTACCTATTTTCAAATCATATTTCCTGTTATGTCTCACAGTAGAGAAAAAACTTTCCAATAGGCATTCTAAAATCTTTTACAGAAAGGGAATTATAGTGAGACAAAACTATTGGGCAAATCTTGTTTGCGGAAGTGTGTATCAATATCGATTTGAAAAACATGATCATTATTTCTATTTCCTCTTCTGCAATTATTTATTTTTGTGCAGGAAGTGGATGTGCAGGTGTCAATTGGCTTCCCCCCCCCCTTCCTTCCATCTCTCCAGAGAGTTTCGAATTCGGTTTTCACCTGCAATCTACAGGGAATTCTTTTTTCTGTTAGAAGAATAATTCTTTTGTTATAAAAGTTTGAACCAAGTTATTTACGTGCCTGTTTTGAAGCTTTAAAAGTGTTTGTGGATTTTTTGAAAACTTTTTTTTGAAGTGAAGGCAATAAATGAAAAAAAAACATGAAATGAATTGTAAAATGTTTTGCACAGATAACGTTTTAATTTTCCGATAAAGAAGAATACATGACAAACTAATTTTTAAATATACA
Organism: Argiope trifasciata; assembly: GCA_026543055.1. NCBI lineage: Eukaryota > Metazoa > Arthropoda > Arachnida > Araneae > Araneidae > Argiope > Argiope trifasciata. The sequence continues at coordinate 216,225 of JAPMOQ010000814.1, forward strand.
GATTTAATTCTATCGGGTATGAAATGTTTTTAGAAAATACTAAATACTAATACTATTGTTAAATACTAATAAAATTCTAATAAGGCTTCATAAACTTTTAATGTTATGCATAAAAATATACTCAAAATAATTAATCCATTCTTAAAATTATGTAAATAACTTAGACTTGCTTAGCAATATAACATTCAAACATACTGTATTATTTTACTTAAAAGAAGTTACTCTTTAAATTAATTAATTTTTTCAAAAAAAAAAAATTAATAACTTAATTTTTAGGCTAAACTTTCTGACATAAGTAGTAAACATTTTTGTATAAGTTGGGAAGCTATGTACAACACAAATCTGCTTACTAGTTTCTATTTTAATTATCTGGCAAGTATTTTTCTAATAAATAATTTCTCTTTGTTGAATGCATTCAATACAAAATTAGTTTTATGGTCAGAAAAAAAAATCTGTTATTTTAAGTCACTAAATAACAGAAAAAAAAACTTTAAAAATAAACTTTACAATATTGAAATATTTGAGAACTTTTGAAAAAATATTTTTAAATTGCAAGATAATAGAAATATACTAAAAATTTACAATCATGAAAAACATATACATTACCACAAGTGTTTAAAAAAAACAACATTAGGTAATGGAATTGTAACAAAACATTTCAAAGCGAAGAAAAAACAGCATAAAATGAAAAATAATGGGAATATTTAACTTTTCTATTAACATGAGTATAAATATTTTAATAAATGAAGAAAGTTTGACTTTTATCTGGATCCTCTGCTTTTTGAATCTTACTTAGCAAGATATTTTTCAGAACACTAATATTTTAAGTAAAAAGAGATCAACTTCAAACAAATAAACCAGAGTCTAAAACTGACTGATTTATGAATATTTGAATATCTCAATAAAAGAGGGGAATTTGATAAATTTTTGTTGAATAATCCTTGAAATATTCATATACATTATGATAATTATTCTGCTGTACACACAAGGCTCAAATGCTGATGAACTCCTTTTTCAATACTGACATTAAAAAGAAAATGAAAAGTTTCAGTAAAAGTGTTTTTATATTAATTGCTGCTTAATCATCTACACATCAATTTAATAATAAATTTTGCGGGAGCTGACAGATAATTAGAGAGGCAATAATAATAAATTAAGGTCTTATAAATGCATGAGTGAATTATATGACTATCAAAATTTTAAATTTTGATGAAGTAGCTATTAAAATACGAGTAACATAAAGTATTCAATTGACAATGACGTTACATTAAGTATTTAGCTGACTATTTTAAAGAGTATTAAGATTGGTGAACCAGTTGGTCGTCATAAGCGGCTAGTGAGAAATAAAAATTGTTGAATTTGGACCAATGATTGGGACTGTGAAGATTGTTCTTTTGTTTTTCACGATTATAATAGCTATATATAAGATGAAGAGAAGAATGAAAAAACAATTGAAACTAGAATCTCATTTTTATTCAACTAATAAACTTATTTATCAATTTTTAAGTTGGAGGGGACAATTTTAAAGGTGTAGTGATATTCAAACCATATGTCTTGGCGCAGCATGGCCAATTCTGGATCATGCGCCATAAAACTACAGATCAACCAACCAACCAACATCATTCAACTCACCTGAAGGCACCGAGGAAAATATTGAGCAAACTCAGGGCCCAATCAAAATCTTGATAGCACGAGAATCTTACTAAATTACTTGCATTACAGAGGTCAGTTAGAACACAATTATCAAGCACCCTCGAACGCAGGCGTGCCACTTAAGATGATCTCGCAAACTGACAGAGAATTAAAGAGCAATTGAGTCCACCAGAGCAGCAGATCTGCTGCAGCAACCCCCCCATCACTTCCTGTCCACTAATTAATTTGCATAATTAGCCTCGGGGCCACTATCTTGGTTCAAGTTCGTAGACAAATGAATCTGTCTGAAGATGCATCCAAACATTCATTATAGCCAATGACGTGGTTTCACAATTGTCCGTCAACCAATTAAATTTAAATCAGCTTTCACTTGACCACTTCGTATGCAATGACGTGTATGAGACTCGTATTGAATTTTTAATTTTTAATCTGCAATAAAGTGAAAAGTGTTAAGGTATCCGACTATGTTAGAAAAACTGGTTATTGACCACAATGGTGAATTTTTTTTTCATTATTATTTCTTCTAATTCAGTATTTTTCTCTTTCCAAAACAGTTTATAGCTTCTAGGAAAAAGATGGCCTGATCTATCACCCAGGGTCACCTATTTTTCAGCTAAAATTTGTCTTTCAATTCAATTTTCATGAAACTTTAATTACCATACAAATCCTCCACAACTAACAGGATATCTCAAAAACTAATAGAGGTTATTTACGTAAAAATTTCAGCGTGTGTTTCAAATAATATGGGCAAAGAAATGAACAAAAGTTTTATTGTTGGTGGAATATTTTTATATTCTACAGATATGTATAGATATTTTCAGAAAAATTAAAATGGGAATTTATTTAAAAAATGCATATATACGTATATTTTTACCCATAACTTCTTCGCATCTCAAAGCTGTTCTTAGATTTTGGTACCTTTTCTTCATCATTGTATTCTATAATTTGTGTACAAAGGAAAATAGGATTGCTGCGTTGCAAATTTGTGTCATGTGCTAACCGTTTCGATTAAATTTCATTAAATTTTTTTCCAAATTTTCCTATTTTGCAAAATATATTGTCAAAAATTTTTTGTTATATTTATAGAATATTTACATAAAATTTTCAGCGCGTCTTTTAAATAAAATGGGCAATGAAATGAACCAAAAATTTTATTGTTAATGGAGTAATTTTTCCTTTGTGTTTTTAGAAAAATTAAGTTGCAACTTTATGGAAAAAAATGCATATATGCGTTTATTTTTACATATAATTTATTTGCATTTTAAAAAACCAGCGGGTGACCGAGTTCCACTCGGAGAAAACAGGTATCGAAGCTAACTCGAAGATTTAAATTTTCAATTGTGATTTATCAAAACAAT
>JAPMOQ010000814.1:219245-234029 GCA_026543055.1 Argiope trifasciata
AATACTTATTACTTGCATTTACTTGTTTCTGCTGAAGATGGAAAAATAAAAATATTGCCTACAATAAAATCTTGAATAATAAAGTTAAAAGTTAAAAAAATAGAATTACTAATACTCTAGAAATGCCTTTGTGGTGAGTGATTATATATATATATATATATATATATATATATATAATAAATAAATTCCAAAATTTCATAGATAATTTCATGTATGAAGTAGAGGCTGTATTTCTGAATATAATTCTTAGATAATACTAAGTTACACTCTAAGATATGTTACACATGTAATTTTACAAAGTAAAACTATAACAATTAACAATTTTTTACCACGAATGATCTTAATTTTTATAAATAAATGTTAAAATTTACATCAGAATATGCTTCTTCAAAAGCTGCATATATATATATATATATATATATAATTTGAATAAATCCATTTTTATTCACTATTTTATTCTTACATTAATAAAAATCTTATAAACAACAATTTTTTTGAAAAATGCCTTCTGAACCATGTCGTATATATTAATTGAAAAATATAGAAAACAACGTTTTCCTGCAGTAGCTTCCGAAGATATCACAATTCCAAAATGTCTTTAAAACTATTTTTTAAATTAAAAGAAAATTACTTTATATACTATCACTAATTTCGTCGTCGTTAAAACATATCCTGAATTTTGACAATGGTTGTAACCACTGGTAATGGGCTCACTAAAATTTTCCTATTCTCTCTAATAAAGCTATTATCCCCCTCCCCCCCACCTAAAATTGTGGAGCTTGTTTAAGTGTACAAATTCCAAGCAGAATATTGGCGAACAGTACCTACGAAATAGAGATGTGGATCGATCTTTGGCGATCTAATCCTTCAATAACTGGCATGCAATTATACACAAAAAATGAATATATATTTCTGACGCTTTTCTCCCTCTGATTGAAAGCAAAAATTGGCATAAATACATATTTGTACTAACAAGAACATATATCAAATTAGCCTTAAATGATGAAATTAAATCTTTAACCTTCAAATATGATCCGATATGCAAATGGCACCAGCTTTCCTTCCCTGCCCCCTTTAACTTCCCAGAAAATCTTCAAATCTGAACGAAAGAATCAATCAACCCCCCCCTCTGCCCTTTCCCTCGCGAACACCCGTTACCTCTCATCTGGCAGACGATAATGACGGATTCCTCTGCGTAGTTTGACTGCAACAGATTCATCATTCAGGTAACTTTCCTGCACACCTTTTAAGACCAGCAAAGAACGCGAGCGAAACACACATCACCCCCGCGTCAAAGGGGTGGACCTAAATGCCCGGGTAAACAGCGCAGACGATCGTCCATCATGTTGTCAAAGACAGCAACATCCGAGAAATTCCTGTCGTCATTTGTTTCTCTCTCGCAAGTTTCCCCCTCCCTTCCACCGCCTCCGTTTTCGTTCTTTTTCCCCCCTCTTCTCTTCACTTCGATTCTTACCTGGAGAAAATCAAATGAGTTCTATTCGATGACGGCAGGAATGCGACACACAGATGGGGGGGGGAAGGAAAGGAATAGTGACGCAAGAGAAACTGCAGACGATTTTAAATGGAACGGATGGTTTTATATCCTGTCACTAGATATCTAGCAGATGTTTAGCAGATAAAATTCCTTTGTTTTGGATCAACGTTATACACGTAATAAATTGCTACCAGGAAAAATAATATATTAAGGTATCCGACTACGTTCGAAGGAAAAAAATTTGAAAAAAAAAATGGATTTTTAAAAAACTGTTTTTATTATGGGTTTTAGATGTATTTTCAATTATAATACAAAATATTATATTATAAATGTAAAAAAAAAATATTTGAAAATGTAATACATTTTGGTGAATAGTAAATTTTAATGAAATTTAATTAATTAATAATTAATATTCTACACGAAATGATAATGCAGCAATTCTTTTTTTGTGTGCACAAGTTATAGAATATAATGATGCATGAAAGGACCAAAATCTAAGAAAAATCTTCATATGCAAAGAAGTTATGGGAGAAAATATACTTATATATACCATTTTTCCATAAATTTGCATCTTAATTTTTCTAAAAACATGTATAAATGAATGAGTATTTCACTAAAACTCTTGACTCATTTCATTGCCCATATTATTTAAAACATGCGTTGTAATTTGTATGTAACTAACCTCTTTTAGTTTTGGGGATATTATGTTAACGGTGGTGAATTTTTCTGGAAATTAATGTTTTGAGAAAATTAAAGTGAAAGGCATTTTAGCTGAAAAATATGTGATACTGTATGATAGGTCAGGTCTTCCTTTTTCTAAAAAAGATAAACTGTTTTGAAAAGAAAAAAGTCTGAACGACAAGAAATAACAATGAAAAAAAAATTCACCAACGTGGTCGATAATTAGAATTTTTAACGTCCGATATCTTAACACTCTTTACTTAATTGCAGATTAAAAATTAAAAATTCAATCATTCGATGCGCGTCTCAGACACGTCATTTGTATGTGAAGTGGTTAAGTAAAGCAGATTTTAAATTAATTGATTGATGGACAATAGTGAAGCCACGTCATTGGCTATAATGAATGTTTGGACGCGTCTTCAGACAGATTCATTTGTCTACGAACTTGAACCAAGATGGTGGCCCGAGGCTAATTATGCAAATTAATTAGTGAACAGGAAGTGATGGGGGGGGTGCTGCTCGGGTGGACTCAATTGCTCTTTAATTCTCTGTCAGTTTGCGAGATCATCTTAAGTGGCACGTCTGCTTTCGAGGGTGCTTAATAATTGTGTTCTGACTGACCTCCATAATTCACATAATTTAGTAAGATCCTCGTACTATGAAAGATTTTGATTGGGTCCTGAGTTTGCTCAATAATTTCCTCGGAAATTTAAACTTTCATATAATTATCTGGCTCAGTTTATAATCAATTTATAGCTTAATCAAACAATCCAATATTTTAAGGTATCCGACTAAGTTCGAAGGAGAATTTTTGAAAAATTGGAATTTTTAAAAACTATTTATGATTTTTGATGTAATGTCACTTATAAACACTATAAATACAAAAAAATTATAGGAAAATATAATATATGAGAAATGGGAATGTTTGTAGTAAATTTTAAAGAATTTAAACCAAAATGGTTAACACTCTACACAAAATGGTAATGCAGCAATCCTGTTTTTTGCACACAAGTTATAGAATGTAATGATGAATGAAATGAACCAAAATCTAAGAAAATTCTTGAGATGCAAAGAAGCGATGGGTAAAAATATGTACATGTATGCATTGTTTTTATAAATTCTTAATTTTATTTCTCTAAAAACACCTATAAATGAAAAAATATTTCACCGACAATAAAAATTTTGGTTCATTTCATTGACCATATTATTTATAACACACGCTGAAAAGTTTATGTAAATACCTCTATTAGTTTTTGAGATATCGTGTTAACGGTGGAAAATTTTTACGAAAATTAAAATTGAAGACAGATTTTAGCCGAAAAATATGTTTTGCTTAAAATTGCCCTGCATGATAGGCCAGGCCATCATTTTCCTAGAAAAGATAAACTGTTTGGAAAGGGAAAAGTCTGAGCTACAAGATATAACAATTAAACAAAAATTCGCCAATGGGCTCGATAACCCCTGATTTTAACGTAGTCGGATACCTTAAGGCGTTATGGTATTCAAATCCTCATCATAACAAAAAAATTGATTTTTTAATATATTATTTCATATAATAAATTGAGTCATTCTAAATGAGTCTGCAAAATTATAGAGGAGTAGCTTTTTTCTTTCTAACTTATTGACTTTTATACATGACGGAAGAGTAAATAAAAATCCCCAAGGTCACTTTTCAGATTCAAACACCTGTAAAAGAAGCCAATTTGGCAAAAATATTGCCAATTTACCAAAGGCCCGCATCAAATGAGCTATTAGGAAAATGTGTTTGGCGCATGACACAAAATTAAAATGAGACTCTACAGTATCATTTGCAGAAAATGCTCAAAAGTTATAGCTACGTCGATCAAGCAAAATAGCAGAAATATACATTTAATCAATTCTAATATGCGTAATTTTTTAAAGGTGCTATGATAAAATTTTTTGAAGCATTAATATTACGTTAATTCTTCTTTACATTTTCAATATACAAATATAATATTTTGCTTCAATAAATTTTTAGATTTTTTAAATTTTAAGCATTTAAGAATAACTTGAATCATATTTTGTAAAAGTTACAGGCAATTGGATAGATTTTATATTATAATTTAGATGAATAAAAATTTTAAATGCATTTTTTCAATGCTGTGCTTTTGATTGTATGCAACATTTCGAAAGTCCAAGGCTTTCTTAAAAATGGAGGTAGAGAAGTGAAATTTTTTATCAGTATTCAGTATGATATTCATATCGTTCAGTATTCAGTATGATATGAATATTATGAATATTCAGTTTATGAATAATAAAACTTAGCTTGGGAATAGCCTTAAGGTGTGTAGTAATTTTTTAAAGAAGATCCAATGTCAGAATTAAGGCATTTTTCAGATTTTTGTATTTTTTTACAATAAAATAATTATAATACACTGATGGGAAAAAAATCCCAACACTAGAAAGGAGCTGTGTTAGATAAACGAAATTTGGTAGGCGTGTTTATACATCTGAAAGATGACGTCGATTCAAATTTCAAGCTACGCGCATAAGTGTGGCGCTAGTAGCGACACTATGAACATGCAAATGAGGTTTGCTTTAAATAAGCGTTGTAAGGTTCGTGATCGTTATTTACAGTTGAGATTTGACGTAGTGGGTTAATGTTAGTCAAGGATGCCTCTGAAAAGACGAAGAAGCCATTATCAACAGCTCACTAAGTTTGAACGAGATCGTGTTGTAGAGCTACGAGAAGGTGAGTTTTCTTTCCGCGATATTGCAGAAAGACTTGTCAGGAATGTATCCACTGTGCATGAGTAATGGCGGCAGTGGTCAAGGGAAGGTACTGCCTCAAGAAGACCAGGTTCCGGGCGGCCACGTGGTACTACTGAGAGGGAAGACCGTCGTACTCGGCGTATGGCTGTGGCTAATCGTACTGCGTCTGCAGCTGAAATTCGAGCTGCAGTTGGCACCACAGTGACACGACGAACTGTTACAAATCGGTTACGTCAAGGACAGCTCCGAGCTAGACGCCCTGTACAGTGCATTTCACTGACTCTAAACCACTGCCGTTTGCGACGTGAGTGGTGTCAAGCTAGAGCTCATTGGAGGACGGAGTGGAGATCTGTTGTGTTTTCTGATGAAAGCCGGTTCTGCCTTGGTCGCAGTGATAGCTGTTTGTTGGTTAGAAGGAGGCCAGGTGAACGCCTGCTAGTGACCTGTCTGCGGTTTAGACACACAGGGCCTACTCCTGGAGTTATGGTTTGGGGAGCAATTTCGTATGACAGCAGGAGCCCCCTCGTGGTTATCCCACGCACCCTGACTGCAAATTTGTACGTCAGTCTAGTGATACAACCTGTTGTGCTGCCATTCATGAACAGCATTCAAGGAGGTGTTTTCCAACAGGATAACGCTCGCCCTCATACCGCTGTTGTAACCCAACATATTCTACAGAGTGTCGACATGTTGCCTTGGCCTGCTAGATCACCAGATCTTTCTCCAATGTAGCACGTATGGGACTTCATTGGACGACAACTCCCGCGTCATCCACAACCAGCATTAACCGTCCCTGCATTGATCGCCCAAGTGCAACAGGTATGGAACTCCATCCCACAAACTGATATCCGACACCTGTACGACACAATGCATGCACGTTTGCATGCTTGCATTCAAAATTCTGGTGGTTACACCGGTTACTAATGTACCAACATTTCACATTTGAAATGGCTCTTCTCGCCAATGGCTCTACCTGTGATCTTGAAACTTTAATCAATTAAATACCTTATCTAGACAAATGTATTCCTAAAATTTCATTACTGTACAATGATTTTTTCTTGCTGTTGGGATTTTTTTTCCATCAGTGTAAAATTGAATACTATAGTCAGGAGAAAATCTATACTAAGTTTTATATAAAATATTATTAGCTACTTGGAAACTAATTTTTTGAAAAATCTTCATATCTAAAAAAGCGTTAAGGCTATAAAAAAGATGAAAATTAAAAAAAAAAATTACATTTTTAAAAATTTTAATTATTAAAAAAAATTTAGTGAAGAGTTATAGAATACTGTTTTGCAGAAAATAAAAAATAATTTTAAATGTTGCAATATAAAAGAGAAATTTTTGAAGTACAGTGTAGCCTTAAAGCAACAACAAATAATCCAGTTTCCTGAGACTAAAACTATTCGAGTTGAGTAACATTGAATATCAATAATTCAGACGATTTTAATCCATTTTAACAGCGAATCCGAGAAAAATCCACCAATCAACAGATGTTTCACCTGGGTTAAAGTTTTTGTTTTAAATTGATGAAGTGTATATAAAAAGAAATAAGCATTACTAAATTACTTCACAATATTTCCTTTTGGAACATATGAATAGCAGTATTTATCTAAGGTTTGTTTGTTTTTTCAAAAAAATTGCAATATAATGCTGTAACCGTAACTGTTTTCCTTCTATCGGCCGTCGCCATGAACATTCAGTCCATGTCTTGGAAGCGAGCGTAAAGCATGATGTAATCCCCGAGTATTATTTTAATGCATATATGTTAAATGTTATTGTCCTCAATAGTTTTGTTCCCGTGTAAATCATGTCCTTTAATGTCATTCAATGTATTTTTAACTAAATGGGCATGATTTATTGATTTTAATTGTCTAACCTGACAGAATTAAAATTTTTACCCTTTCGGTCACGATATTTATTTTAGGTTTGTTTGGCAAATAAACACGATCAGCGGAACATTACTTACCACCTTAAAGATACTTCATATTCATAATGTCTTAACATGAAATATTGTTTTATAATTCACAATTACATAATCCGTAACTAGTGGTTTATAATATAATTGTTTACTGTCTGGAAAATATTTCTCAAAGGTCATATATTTGGATATCATTAATGGATTAGACATTAGTAATTATTCAGGATTACATTTGAAATCTTGCATAAATATTAATGAATGTGTATCTGTATGTATCTTATGATTTCCTAAACTTTCCAACCGATTGCGATTAAACTTGATCAGCTTATTGCTTAAATCTACGGGTTGGTTATATGCATAGTACAATGATCTAAAACATAAAATAAGAATTCGGATCTCAACCGCTCCTATTTACCAGAGATAAATCGCTAAATAATTCTCCGAGGAGACACAATTGATTCAGTAGAAATGCTGAATCCAAGTAAAAGGTTAATATTTTGTAACTATAGTACGCAAATGTCATGCAAGGCATTCTAAATGGTACCAACTTTATTACAGATTGTGCTAGAAAGTTTTATAGAAACCAATACAGGGAGTTTTAAATTTTAATTAAATGTTATTTTTTGCAGTAACTTCCGAAAATATTATAGTACAAATAATTTTGCACCCTCTTAATTTTTCAAAAAATTATCTTTTCAACTATATTATCGATTTTATGGTATAAATATGTTATCTATGTTTAATCAATTTTAAAAGAAAATATTTTAATCACATTTTCTAAAATGAAATTTGAGAAATCTGAGCGAATATTAAACGAGTCACGAGATACAATAAATAGTTTCTTTCATTACCGTTCTGAAAGAACACTAAGCTTTACAATCTTAAAAGAATACACAAATCTAATATATAAAAAAGGATAATTGTTCGTATTTCTTTCTTCCCGTTCGTCCTATTTCTATAAAACATTTCCGAATCATTGATTGATTGCAGTTTTGGCGTATGTGTTGGCGGAATTGTGCCAATACGTAGGTTGAATTCCGCCAAGGATTGAACCTGCGATGTTCGGATTTGAAAGCCAGTAACTTATCCACTATACAAAAATGGCTACCAATGTTTAGTGGCTTATTAAGATGTCACCACAATACTCCCCTACCAGTGAGTTCGCTAGAGAGATTAACGATTTTATTGCGCCAAGAATTATGGCTAGTGTATGAGAGTTGCTGCTGCGTCAAGTGAGTCTGACGACTTTGTCGTTGGTGCGTCAAGTGAGTCTGACGACTTTGCGTTGGTGCGTCAAGTGAGTCTGACGACTTTGCGTTGTTGCTGCGTCAAGTGAGTCTGACGACTTTGCTTTGCTGATGGAGAGATGGCGCCAAGATAGCTGTTGAAAATTTATCACGTCCGAGGTCATCAATTTGGCGTATGTGTTGGCGGAATTGTGCCAATACGTAGGTTGAATTCCGCCAAGGATCGAACCTGCGATGTTCGGATTTGAAAGCCAGTATCTTATCCAATATACAAAAATGGCCACCAATGTTTAATGGTAGTTACTGGCTTATTAAGATGTCACCACACACTTAATATTACTTTTTTCCGTGACAGCAACGCGCCGGGCACCAACTGGTAATTTGATTTTTTAAAAAATCTACAAATGTGGTTTTAAAACAGTATATCATTGGATATGATGAACAAAAGCGTGCGTTTATAATGAAATGAAAACGAAGAAAAATAATAAATAGAAGAGAACCCTTTAAATGGAAAAAAAAAATCTACATTCTGCATAGAGATTCCAAATCTTTATTTTTGTAATACAATCTAAGTTGAAGTCATAATCCCCATGCATAAATTTCCTATAAAACCCGATTATTCTTTTTTTTTTTTTCCCAATTCTCATTTACTTTTTCTTGCATAAATTCAAGCATTCGCAATTCATTTCGAAAAATTTATTCTAATCGCAAATAAACTATGATGATGATGTTGTGTCCGAGTTTCCACGGAAAGAGGATGCAGTAGCTTCCTGAGGGTAAAGATCCCTGATCACCCAGAGGGCAGAATCTGACTTCTAGCTCAAATGAAGGTGACACATACATTCGTTTGCACAACCCCTTTCAACAGGGGGACACCTTCATACATCTCACAGATAGAGCACAGAACAATCATGCCCGAACCGGGACGCCCAGATCACGGGGAAGACACGCTACCTCTATGCCAGGGGGCCGGCAAATAAACTATAATCTAACCATATGAACTGAAAAAGTAACAAAAAAGAAACTGATGTAAAGTGGTGAGGCATCCATCTTTCCAATGCAGGATATACAATAAATAGTCTGCTCTGCATTGGCTTACATTTCCGCTGCTTTATGAGTTTTTATTCATTCACTGCTGCCAGCACGGGTTTCGCAATTCCGAATCTATACGATCCGGAGTCCTTCTGGATATTCGAAAATGCATTTGGAACGGGCTGACATTTTGAATTTATTAAGACTTTGGCATTCTACTTTGATGTCGGAGTTTTTTTTTTTTTTTTTTTTTTTTTTTTTTTTTTTTTTTCTGTTGCGTTCGTTTTTTGTAGTGTTTCGACCTATTTCCGATTCCATTTCGAGAACTTTCGTTTGAGAAAGCCAATTGACGTCTGTTTCGTTGCCATTTTGTTTATTGGAACTTGAAATAAAAAAAGTGTTAGAAGTTTTTCGCGTTTTAAGATTTTATATAAATACTTGACTCTTAACTACAAGAGTTTGGTAATATTTTAGAAATTGGAAAAGTTCTGCCATTTCTTTAGAATGTTTTAATTTTAATGTATAACATGTAACGAATTATTCTGATTCAGGGACAGCGAATTATTCTCAAAGAATGTTGTAAAATAACTTTTCTTGTTTGGAGCATTTAAAACATTCAGATCCGCTTAACTTCAGTTCTTGACGGAGATGGACATTGCAACGCGTTATAAGATATGAACTTCCTATTATGCCATAAGGCTGCTGAATATTTGGCCCAATAGTCAATGCCTTGTTGCATTTGACAAAAAAATTGATGAACGTTTACATTATAAATGTTAAATTCATCTACCGAACTTTCTCTAAGTATGTCCGTTTTGTAGATGGCCCCACGACAGCTGTTTGATTCATGTTCGGAGGGCACTAATGTGGCGATGGTATTGGCTGGAATTGTGCCAATGTAGTCGCCAAGGATCGAAGCTGTGATGTTTGGATTTGATGTCGCGTAACTTATCCATTCGACAAAAGCGACTTCTAGTGGCAGTTACTGGCTTATTAAGATGTCACCACAACATATAACATGCAACGAATTATTCTGATTCAGATGCAGCGAATTTTTCTAAAAGAATGTTCTAAAATAACTTTTCTTGTATGGAGCATTTAAAACATTCAGATCAGCTCAATTTCAACTATTGACAGAGATGGACATCGCAACGCGTTGAAAGATATGAACTTCCTATTCTGCCATAAAACTGATAAAAATATGGTCCAATGGTCAATACATCGATGCAATAGATTCAAAATTCGATGGAAGTCTACACTATATAGGTTAAATCTGTCTACCGAACTTTCTCTACCTAACTATCTCCGTTTTGTAGCCATCGTGTAAGCTGATACTTGGACAAACAGACTTCCTCTGAAGGAATTTTGCTCGAATGTGATAGAAATCTACAAATTTGGTGAAAAGGAGTGCTGCTAAATTTCATCTATCTAGCTTAAACCTTTTCTGAGTTTCTTTTTTATGCTTCGAATACGATAAATTAAAAGTGCGTTTGGGGGAGTCAAAACACATCAAAAGCTTGAAAATTGAGTTTTTACAAGGAAAAAACTTTATTTATGGTATGATAAAATTAGAAAGAAACGATACAAATATACTACAAAAGAATTTCAACTAAAATTTTATTTTTAAATTATTTTTCTTATTTTTTGATTAATTTAAGTCATTAACTATTTTAAGCAGGTTTAAAACAATAACGAGATTTATCTGTCGGTTTCAATACCTCTCTCTCTCCGTGTGTGTGTGTTTTAAACTCTCGACCGATTTTCATGCGAAAGAAGCATGTCGTTATTTTTTAAATATCGTCTCATTCGTATTCTAATAGTCCAGTGATTGTTCAAAACGCATACGTATTGAAATGGCAAATGACATAAATTAATTAGGTTAATTCGTAAGAATTCAGAGAACTAATCTTTAGTAGGCGATAAATCACCAAATGTGACAACCTTCTGTTTTATTTTCTAATAACCCTAAAAGCGAAATACGGATGCCTTAAAAGCGATAAATCGCTAATTTTTCGCCTACGAATTTTGAGGCTTCGAAAACCTCAAACCGAAACAACATGTTGTCACATGATAATAATAATTTATATTGGTAGATGAGGTATAATACATCGATGTTGATTGACATCATTAAATTGAAAGTAGAATAACTCATCGTTGAAAGCGGAATTTGATTTAAAAAAATGAATAAATAAATCCCCGCTGTTATACATTTAGGTTTTAATTAAGGCATGCCATGCTATTTACACGAAGATGAAATCATTTCACTAAATTATTGAAACTTCTACTTCGCAATTTAACGATACTTTAAACCGCAAACTTATCTTTAAAACATTTTCCGAACGTTAAAAGTTCTCAAATGTACCCAGAATTCGATTTCCATTCTAGAAACTAACGCTTAACAAACTCAATCGGAAGACACGCTTCAAACACAAACTTTTGACCCCCTCAACTCAATTACCGAGTATCCAAAACGACTTCTATAAATTTTTAAAAGCGTTTTCTCAACGAAAACTTCCCGACAGAAATTAACTTCCAACTTCCGACGGGCGCTTTCCGATCCAAACCCAATTACGATAGATAAATATTTTAAACGCAGCACGACAGACAACTCGACTCGTTTTCAGGTTACAGCAGAGAAAACGGCTCGTAAATTAATTAAAGAGCCCGTCTCTGCATATTTAATAGGCGCCACAGCCAATTAACGTCCGGTTAAGCGGCACGGGGACCAATCACATTACGAAATCTGAGAGCTAATCTGATAGGTAGATTTGCCGGTTGAGAAGTTTATGGGAAAGAATTAGAGGGGTAGGCTTTGCCTCTATTGTCAGGTTTGATAAGTGTTTTGAAAGGAGATGGCGGCAGCTTATTGAATGCAATCTTTAATTAAAGTAATTAAAAATCAACGACTGTTAAAAATGATTATTTTTGTCATAGAAGAATGATTAGAATTGGCTATTAAGGCTCCAACTAGCCATCTTTCGTGATCATCTGGTAAGACAAGGAATATTGATACCTAGCCGTCTTTGGTGACCAGCTGGTTCGCCATGAGTAATACGTTCCAAAATTTTCAATTAAATACTTTCGTACCTTGTTATCCTTATAACTTATCAGCCAAATATATTTAAATTTCAATAGTCACGTATTTCGTATTATTATAGAAGCCGTACGATTATTTTTTCATTGTGCTATATATCTTCCTGATTTGCTGTTGTGGAATTTATTTTATAGAGTCACGAGCTGAAAGTTACATTTTTTTAAATTTAATTTACAATAACAGTTTTTTTTTAATTTGAACTTCTGTCCATATGATGGTAACACGTTGATAAAAGCTGATTTTTTCCCCCCATTTACCTTGCTCTTGCAGGTTAAATTTTATTGCTTTGACCGAAATATGTTATTGAAAAATATAATTAAAATATTTCTTTAAGAATTTGTTAAAAATAGAAACTTAAATTATATGTGAGAATTCCGATACCATTAGAAAGCTGATTTTTTTTAAATCTTTAAATTGATTTAAAAATCATGTTTGTGAGATAATATTTTTGGAGCTTATAGCGAAAAAACGCCAAAATTTCGCTTAATTTTTAATTAGTTTAAAATATAATTAAAAATTCGAAAAAATCGCTCAGATGTGCACATTTCCGACCTCCAAGGTATACACGTACCAAATTTGGTAGCTGTAGGTGGAACGGTCTGGCCTGCACAGTGCCAACACACACACATTGAGCTTTATTATAAGTATAGATTATGAACAAATTATACGTAAATTCATTTTTTTTTTTCATAATTAAGCAGTTTTAAGTATCAATCTCTGATAGATATAAATTATAATTATTGTTACCTTTCAATTAATTTTAGCATGGTTCTTGAGGACAGCAGATTTATTATACATAGAAAAAAAAAAGAGAACACGAGTTTTAACGATTACGCACACAGCAGATACACATAGCGCACACAGCGTCATGTAAGGTAGTTCGTGGGAGAAATGGTGTCGGAACGAAGCACCGCGTAATCACACAGATATTTATACGCGAGAAAAATAGTCCTTTTCATCCCAACAATAATACATATACACCCACAGAGCTTTATTATAAAGTGTGTGTATGTGTTGGCGCTCTACAGTAACCGCTGGGCCTACAGCTACCAAATTTGGTACATGTATAGCTTGGAGGTCGGGAATGTGCACCTCGGGGCCCTTTTCTCGAATTTTTCATTAGAACTAGAATTAATTAAAATTTAAGCGAAGCTTCGACGTTTTCCAGCCCTCACTTCCGAAAATATTATCGCACAAACATGATTTTTACATCAATTTAAAGATTAAAAAATTAGCTTTCTAATGCTATCAGTGTTTTAATGTACAACTTAAGCTTTTATTTTTAACGAATTTTTAAAGAAATATTTTAATCATGTTTTTTTTTCAGGTCGTGACTTGATAAAATAAAAGAAAACAATGCCGGAAGTTCAAACTAAATTAAAAAAAACTATAATCGGAAATTAAATCTGAAGAAATGCAACTTTTATCACGTGACTGGATAAAATAAAAGAAATGTAAAATGTGATATTTTCTAATGGTACCAGTATTTTAACATATAACTTAAATTTCTATTTTTAATAAATTTTAAGTATATTTTTAAACAATATGTTTCTGACAAAACAATAAAATTTAATCTGCACGAGCAGGAAAAATTAGCTTTTCTCAGCGTGTTGCCATCATATCAACATAAATTCAAAAAAAATCAACTATTATTGCAAATTAAATCTTTAAAAAAAAGTCACTTTTGGCACGTGACTGGATAAAATAAAATAATTCCACAACAACTGATTGCAAATAAGAGAGATATTAAGTACAATGAACAAATGATCGTAAGGCTTCTATAATAATACGAGTTATGTGACTATCGAAGTTTGAGGTAGCCGCCTTTGGCGACCAGCTGGTTCGCCATGAGTAATGCGTTCTAAAATTTTCTATTAAGTCACATATTCATTAGCCTTGAGGTAATTCCGGGCATTGGTTGGCCTGAAATTAAAAATGTTTTTTCCGTGATGCTGCCAAAATATTAAATATGTTTTTTTAAAGAAAGCGAAAAAGGGGAAAAAAATATTGAATAAACGATTTTGATGTTGCAAACGATAATAAAAACCTTGGCTTTGCATTTATTTTTTTAGAAACTATCGCATTTTGTAATGGAAAAAAATTATTGAATTAATGATACAGATATTGCAAACGGTTATAGAAATATGCCATTAAGTCGGGATTTCAATGCATATCCAGTCTAAATTCAACCAGGTTTACTGTAAATAAAGATAATTTATGGAATTAATGATATAGATATTGCAAACGATCAAAGAATCCTGTGCTTTGCATTTATATTTTTAGAAAATATCACATTTATATATTTTTTATTTTATCCAGTCACGTGCTAAAAGTTGCATATCTTAAAGTTTGCGATGATAGTTGTTTTTTTATTTGAACTTCCGTTATTGTTTTCTTTTATTTTATCCAGCCACGTGCTAAAAAAAACATCGTTAAAATATTTCTTTAAAAATTAGTTAAAAATAGAGGCTTATGTTATACATTAAAACACTGATAACATTTGAAAGCTAATTTTTTTATCTTTAAATTAATGTAAAAATCATGTTTGTGCGATTATATTTTTGGAAATTATAGCGGAAAA
>JAPMOQ010000814.1:234039-266881 GCA_026543055.1 Argiope trifasciata
ATTGTTTTGATAAATCACAATTGAAAATTTAAATCTTCGAGTTAGCTTCGATACCTGTTTTCTCCGAGCGGAGCTCGGTCACCCGCTGGTTATTTAAAAACTTAGGTGCATTTGACTGCTAAGAATCGTCACATAACCATTTTGCTAGTGCTTTGGATAACGATTTTTTTTCCTCAGTAAAGCTTCCATTTAATTTCCTTTATAATAATAAATTTAGTTTTTATAATAATAAATTTAATAAAACTTAATTTGTCAATAAACCTTTTGTGCATTATTCCACACATCACTACATTAAATCTGTTCCAAATTCAAAACTCATTTAAAAATTCAAAAAGGCAATCGCACCGAAGGGACAAATAAAATTGATTTCTCTTCACTAATTTTTAATATTTCGCTATTCAAAGGCGCGTCACCGCCAGGTGTTTTAATGTTTTTACAGTCTTTCCCCTGAAAATTTCGACATTTTTATACATTGTTTTTTTGAAAGCTTTGAAGACTTTATTATTCTCACTCTTTAAAGATATTTAGAAAAACATGATATTAGTTTGTTGAATCACCATCATATTTCCAAATTTCATCCTCTCTTTGTTACTTATAAAAAGTTTTTTTGCGTTAAAATCATTTACTCATGTGTATAGAGATTAAACAAAGAGAATCGATATTCTATGTCATTTTTAATATTTTTCTATTTATTATTTTTCATTGATTGCAAAACAATTGCGGACATCTATGCTTTTTACTGTCTTTTTATTTTGTGGGTGCCGCTGTGACCTGGTCTCAACTTCGCAACTGGAGGGTTTCCGTTTCGAGACTCGATTCCACCGAAGACAATGGTGTGAGGGGGACTCTTGCACTTTAAATCTGTCAGGCCAAATGTCCTCCCGCTGGTGTGGTGTGGAGAGGGATGTTCCAGCTCAGGTGTCATCTGACCGTGGTTCAAAATGACGATGTCCGTCCCAAAATAGCTCTCTTGTTGCTTTACAACGGGACGTTAATGTAACTGAACTAAACTAAACTTCTTATTTTGCAAATAAAGAAGAAAAAAAATGAGGTGACGGTCTTGCTTATTAAATATGCTATCGTCCACCTTCTTGTACAAATGCTGTGGACCTTGGTCAAGGATGGACCACGATAGTTGGGCAATGATATCTCTTCGTAAACGAAAGGTTTTAGGTTTGAGACTCGAATACTTAGAAGAACCATCGTCTAAGAGGGTCTGGTGCACGTTAAATCCATCAGTATCAAATTCCTTCTAGCTGGTGTAAAAGTTTGGAGAGGATGTACCAACTCAGGTGACGTCCTCGTTACCTGACCACGGTTCAAAAATTTCGAGGTTCATTCCATAATAGTTCTAATATTGCTTTAAAATGGGCTGTTAATATAACTAAACTAAAGCTTGGCCAAGGCCATGAAACACAACGAGAAAAGACTTACTTAAAAAGGTTGAGTTTAGTTATATTGATGCCCTGTTTTGGAGCAACACTAGGGCCATTTTGGGACGGACCTCGTCATTTTGAACCCCGGTCAGATGACGAGGACGACCCCTGAACTGGCACCCCCCTCTCCAAACTACCATACCGCACCAGCGGAAGGAAGTATGGTCCCGACGTATTTAACGTGCTCCAAACACGCTTACACGACGGTTCTTCGGTGGAATCATGTCTCAAATCAGCCGAGATCTTACCACCAGGCCACCGTGGCCTCTGGTGTCTTTTAGAATGTTTTGGAAGGCATGAGCTTACTATAGTTGCTAAATGTTGGCGAGTTATTTGGCGATCAATACATGGCGCCGGTTAATAATATTTTATTTAACGTCCCAGAATAGATTTCAAATCTCAGTCCCAAATATAAGTGATTAGATTTTTGTCGCATAGTAAAGAGGAAAAAAAATGAGTATTTATTTTAGGTACATTTTCATTAATCAGTTAAAAACAAAATTCGATGCGCAAATTCATGGAATTAAATTCCAAAATTCTTTTATATATGTCATTGTGTTTTTGAGTTATCGCATCTGTTTACATACTAGTGATTTGCCCATTACAAAGTGGAATTTTAATTGTAAACACGTTTATATTGGACACAATGTATAAGCAAAAACGTCAACCTCGTCTTACATGTTCTGTTATAAGCACAATAGCAATAATCATTAATGAGATGATGCCAACCCATAACACTTCTAGCCGAAACTTGAAAAATGCATTAAGTAATATTAAATACTAGCTATTACCCGCGACTTTGTTCGCGTGGAAATTTTAATGTATATGTACGAAAAACTATCAAAAAATGACAAAAAAAATTTAGCCTAACCTAAAAACGATACATTTAAAAGTATAAGAATATAAGAAAAATGTATAACATAAATACAATTTAATAACAAAAACACACAACTAACGTAAAAACAATTTATTTACATTGCATACCCAAAGTATAACAAAACAGCAAATCAAGTCCGGTCAAATCCATTTTATTTATGGATCGAGATGGAGATAGCTACAACAGTACTATAAACATAATTTTTAAACTTTTAATTTAAATGAAAACCCAGTTGTCAACAATCACGCGCGAGCTTTCGATGCCAGTTGGTATAACGCTGTTACTTGAATTTCCAACGCCAGTTGGGGTAACGCAATGCAGGTTAGAAAATTTTTATTTCCTTTCTTCTGTTTTCTTTTTATTTAAAAGTACTTCCGAATGAATCCGAAAGATCGATTCATTAACAACATTTCATTTTAAATACAGGAAACACAAAGAAAACTAATAGAATCGTTTGAAATAAGCGGTCGAAATTCTGCTAAGCCTAACCTCATTTCTGTTGGGAAAAAAAATCTGGAGCCTTACTCTTTGGCTGCATTTGGCCTCAGCTTTTTGGCTCGAAAGTTGGTTTTCAATGAATAAAAAGTGAACCACTCAATGAATCGGAATTAAAAGTAGCCTATGCTCTACTCCTGACTCAAATCTATCTCTGTTTTAAATTCCATCCCATTCTGTTCAGCCGTTCTGGCATGATGGAGTAACATCCATCTATCCATCCAAACATTCTCATTTATGTATTAGTATAGATAAATTTGGAACGGCATTGATATTTTTCTCTGAAAATCGACGAAAAATACTTAGGAATAAAATAAATTTATTACAAAATTATTTATGTGAATCAATATAACTTCTATGATATGAATTACAATAAAAGCAAATTGAAAATAAAATACAATGTTTTATTCAACAAGCATTCAGCCTTCTTTCTAAACGGATCACTCGCATTGTAATTGAAGCATTTGAAGAATTCGATCCATTCGCAATAACTGGAAATAATTCGGTTTCCATACTTATTTTTATTGGTTTCTTACTTATTTTTATCATCATCTGTAATGCCTCCCATAAAACTTGTGAATGAAACTGTTGAGTTTTCTTGTAATTTTCCGTTTTCCTATTTGGCAACAGAAGCATTGCGAATCATTGGGTCCGAAAATTTTATTCTTTACTTTTTTTGTATCTTGTTACTACATTAATCTTCGGATTCGGAACAAAACCTGCTTCTTTGGGCAAAAAGATCCTAAGAAAGAATATTTCGGATATTGCATTTCTTTTTTATGTTTCTTTGTAAGAGATATTTTAATCTGATTGCCTTTTCTTTTATTCTTTTGACGGAATTTTATTATTTTTCTGAATGATATTAGGATAATTCGATGGCAACAGGTGTTTATTAGATTCCTTGTTGCTCTGATCGTATTGAAAATAAAAGTCATTGTGTATATGTATCCGTGTTTCACATTTTCTTCAAACAAATGGACTGAAATCAGCTGAATGTTGAACAATTATTATTTAAAAGGAGAGAATATTATTATTAATGAAATTATCAACTATACAAATAACAAAATTTACTGAAATTTTCAATTGATTTATCAAATATTTTCAATCAAATCAAATTTATCAATGATTTCCACCGAAATATTTTCATATAATCTTAATTTATCCTTTTCAACGATAGAAATTTCATGTTTATTTCATTATTTTTATCAATAAATATAAACAATTTAATAAATCATTGAATAAGCATGATGATAAAAAAATGTTTTAAGCAGACGATAATAAGAATATAATTAAGACAATACATTATAATAACAAAAATAAATAAGAATAAAAGCAGACGAATTCTAGAGAAGAATTTGAATAAAAATTTCGTTTCTAGACAACAACCAAACTTTAAAAAACTCTACGTTTAGTTTATGATTTTTCTATCTTATTTTTGAAAGCTATTTTTGTAGCATTTTATTGGTTTAAAAATTGTGAAAAATAAATAAAAATATTTTTTTAGTTGTTGAAAAACCAAACTAAAAATGAAACACTATTGCCAGAACACATTAGCAGAATTCTGGAAGAACAATAAAAGAAAAATTTGAAAGCAGACGATTCGGTAAAAAACAATTATTTGTTCGGTTTAATGATATAGAAATTACTAACTAATATCAACTGAATCGTCTGCCTCGTCTTTAACATCCTGATTTTAATTAAAAAATATTTCAGACGATAAATAATTTTGTGCCTCATAAATTTATAAATATGCAGTTTTTCAATTAAAAATAATAGAAAGTATTTTAAACCCAAACGACTCTGGTATATGAGATTTAATTTTATACTTTTGATATTTACATTTGGAAAAAATACATTTTCTGGACCTGACATATGTTTTCCACAGAGTATGAGTTATAAAGATAACGAAATAAAATAGGTCATAGATTATACAGACTGATTGTTTGCGATTAACCATCGTGATAATGAAATCATCTATACTTATAATAAAGCTCAATGTGTGTGTGTGTGTGTGTGTGTGTGTTGGCGCTCTACAGGCCAGACCGTTGGACCTACATCTACCAAATTTGGTACATGTATACCTTGGAGGTTCGGAATGTGCACCTCGGAGCCCTTTTTTCGAATTTTTAATTAGAATTTGAATTAATTAAAATTTAAGCGAAATTTCGACGTTTTTCCGCTATAACTTCCGAAAATATTATTGCACAAACATGATTTTTATATCAATTTAAAGATAAAAAAATTAGCTTTCTAATGGTATCAGTTTTTTTAATTTATAATGTAAACTTCTATTTTTAACAAATTTTTAAAGAAATATTTTAACCATGTTTTTATCACGTGACTAGATAAAATAAAAGAATGCCGGAAGTTCAAATAAAAAAAATATCATCGCAAAATAAATCTACAGAAATGCAACTTTCAGCACGTGACTGGATAAAATAAATATAAAATGTGATATTTTCTTTGAAAAATAAATGCATAGCAAAGGTTTCTACAATCGTTTGCAATATCTAAATCATTAACTCAATAAATCTTCTTCATTTACGGTAAACTTGATTGAATTTTGACAGGATATGCATTGGAATCCCGACTTAATGGCATATTTATGTTATCGTTTGCAATATCTGTATCATTAATTTAATACTTTTTTCCCCTTTCTCGCTTTCTTTAAAAAAGCATATTTAATATTTTGGCAACATCATCGAATTTTTTTTAATATTTTGGAAGCATAACCGATGGTTAAAACTGACGGATTTATAAAATTAAAGAATATTACTAGGAAAAGGTGTACTTTTCGAACTTTCCGTCCATCATCTTAAAGAAAATACTAATTTCAGGTCAATCAATGCCCGGAATTACTTCAAGGCTAATGAATATGTGATTTAATTGAAAATTTTAGAACGCTTTACTCATGGCGAACCAGCTGGTCGCCAAAGGCGGCTAGTACTTAATAAATATCAAATTTCAAATCGTAATTTATTTAATAAGGTGTTAAAGAGTAATGTTTTCGAAAATTCTAGAAATGAAGTTTCAGGTGTAACTAAGTATCAATCTATACTAATGTTATAAATGTGAATGTTTATATTATTTTTTTAGTGCTTGATGTATTTAGGATAAATTGTTGTTAATAAATCGATCTTTTGGGTTCATACTGAAGTACTAAAAAAATAAATTTAAAAAAAACAGAATAAAGAAAATATAAAATTTCTAATCTGCATTGCGTTACCTCAACTGGTATAAGAAAGTCAGACATGTGCGTTACGCCGACTGGCGTTGAAAGTTTGCCCGTGATTGTTGACAAGTGTATTTTCCTTTAAATGAAAAGTTTAAAAATTATGTGTATAATACTGTTGTAGCGATCTCCATCTGGATCCATAAACAAAATGGACTTGATTTGCTGATTTGTTTTATTTTGGGAATACAATGCAAATAAATGGTTTTTATGTTAGTTGTGCGTTTTTGTTATTAAATTGCCTTTATGTTATATATTTTCGTACATACTTAGGCTTTTAAATGTATCGTTTTTAGGTTAATTTTTTTTGTCATTATTTGATAATTTTTCGTACATATACATAAAAATTTCCACGCGAACAGATTCGCGAGGTATAGATATTGTTTTAAAAAACGCTTTTAAAATTTCAAATGTTGATCAAACTTCGTACATGAATTTTGTTGAGACACCTGTTACTTTAAAAAAATTACCGATAGATCTGTAATCCCTGATTCTCGAATCTCTCCAGCTCAACAACGTGAAACTTCCTGAAACTTGACCGGTGCCATTTTTACTTTCTCGTTTACGAAAAGTATAAAGAAGAAAGTATTGCATCAAAAAATTGAAATCCGCGATTTTAACGAATATTCCACATTTTAGATACACCAGATATCAAAAACACACATTTTTATCATAATGTCTATCTGTCTTTCTGTACATCTGATAACTAACTAAAAAAATATTTGAGCTCTTCGAAGTAGAGAAAAGATACAAAATTTTATCCATTAAGAGTCAAGTTCTTTTTTATATAATTATGTTCACGCGGAAATACAAACACATATTTTTAAGAATTAGTTTTTGTATTAAAGGAAGTTTAAAATGTGCCAAAATCTTGAGTTCGAATCATTTGACAATTACAATACTTCCTGTTTGTGTGCTTCATATGTGAGAAAGCAATTAATCGCCTTTAGTGACCAACTGATTAGCGAGGAATAAAACTTTTGTATAGTTTTGGTTAAGCCATAAAAGCAAAATTATATTTCATGTTTCCTTCAACAAATATAGAATCAAGATTTAATTTAAATAAGAGTTTAGCAGGCTTTCTAGAAAACAAACCGTTTTCTTAAGCTTCAAATTATATATATATATATAATATCATATTTCTGCAGCTTGCAGAGTATCTTATATACTTAAAAAATCAAAACAAGACTCCAAATGTTTCAGATTTCCATCGGTTACGTTTATTCTATTCTCTTCACTTCACATCATCATTTACAAACCATTGCCAGGTTTCTAAAGTTTTACAATTGATCATCAGATATTATACAAAATAATGTTAGTAAAATATGTTTATCAAAGAGTAAATTCGTTTGCTTTTATTTTTAATAATATTTTAATAGAAATAAAATTTGGTAGCAGTTATAAAATGTGTGAAAAGGAATCGTCTGCTAAGTGTCTGTTAACGGATTATGGCATTTACCGAACAAATAGTTCAACTCATAAATTACCGACACTAAATTCAGAAAAATTTACAATATTGTATAATCGACGAGATAATATTATAAATACAATATTTTGAAACCCCTGCATATCAGAAATTAATTATAAAGTTGATTATAAAACTCAGTCTTTTACAAACATGAAACAAATTAAGTTAAATCAGAGAGTATTGAAAATAAATTAAATTTCCGAAATGATAACTTTATATAAATAAGAATGAAAATTCATAAAATTTTATTTTATGAAATTTATGAAGGAATTCAAATGAATTTATTTTTGGAATTCAAATAAAGTGAATGTATGTGACGTTGTAATTAAATGACAGCATTACTAATGCAACATTGAACTGCACTCTATTTTATTCTATACTAGCCGCCTTTGGCGACCAGTTGGCTCGCCATGAGTAATGCGTTCTAAAATTTCCAATTAAATCCCATATTCATTAGCCAAAATTTAAGAAATAGTTAAAGTTAAAAGATTCAGTTATTAGTAGTTAAAGAGTTGGTAACTTTATTCGGAAAAACTTTTTGAGTTTAATGCTCTAATAATTTATCAATTATGCTTCCAAAATATTAAAAATGTTTTTTTCGGTGATATTGCCAAAATGTTAAAATGTTTTTTAAAGAAAGCGAAAAAGGGAAAAAATTATTGAATTAATGATACAGATATTGCAAACGATTATAGAAATATGCCATTAAGTCGGGATTTCAATGCATATCCTGTCTAAATTCCATCAGGTTTACTGTAAATAACGATAATTTATGGAATTAATGATATAAATATTGCAAACGATTTCTTAGAATCCTTTGCCTTGCATTTATTTTTATAGAAGATATCACAATTTATATTTATGTTATTTTATCCAGTCACGTGCTGAAAGTTGCATTTCTGTAGATTTATTTTGCGATGATAATTTTTTTATTTGAACTTCCGGCATTCTTTTATTTTATTTTATCCAGTCACGTGCTAAAAAAACATGGTTAAAATAAAAATTCGTTAAAAATAGAAGCTTAAGTTATACATTAAAACACTGATACCATTAGAAGGCTAATTTTTTTATCTTTAAATTGATGTTAAAATCACGTTTGTCCGATAATAATTTCGGAAGTTATAGCGGAAAAACGTCGAAAATTCGCTTAAATTTTAATTAATTCAAATTCTAATTAAAAATTCAAAAAAAGGGCTCCGAGGTGCACATTACTGATCTCCAAGGTATACATGTACCAAATTTGGTAGCTGTAGGTCCAACGGTCTGGCCTGTAGAGCGCCAACACACACACACACGCACACGCACACACACACACACACACACACACACACACACACACACATTGAGCTTTATTATAAGTATAGATTATAATGGCCATATACATCTTCCTATTTGAACCACGCTGGATTTCGGCCTTAAATTATTATTTGATTGAAAAACGACTGAAATGTAATGAAGTAAAATTCTTACATTCAAGAATTTAAAAATAAGCTGTGTTGGTCTCCTTGAAACTTTCTTGCATACTCTACGACAAATTTGTCACGATGGAGAACACCTTATAGTGTAATGGCATGAATTGTTACGAAGTATTAACTTTCGGTGAGTATGCAGCGTTTTTATTAAATCAATGTGTCATACTTGGAGTATTATTTGGCTATTAATCTCTGGCACTCAATTAAAAGTAGCCAAAAATCGATGTTGTATAGTTTAGACCCGTTTTTTTCAACGAAATGAGACCAAAATTTGATACAAAACTGCTCTTGTCGTCTCAAAATCCTATTCCAAATTTGATACATTTAAGTCACTGCGTTTTTGAATTATCGCATTTGCATGTTTCTGAAAGTACAGGCAGACAGACGGACAACTTGTTTTTGGATTTGACTCAAAATTTCATAGATGCCTACACTGTCAAATGTTGATCTGCTTTTATCTATATAGATCTCATCGTTTTGTTATTATCATGTTGAATTATATTCAAACGGAAGGAAAGACTGACTTCCTATGGACAGATTTTACTCAAAATTTGATGGGTTTGGTTTGTGTGGTTTAGTGGCGCAAGAGCCATGTTTGGTCATACTGCGCCAATCAAAAGGCAAAAGTACAAAAAGACTTTAAAAAAAAACTCATTTGTTAAAATGTAGCGCAAATGTGCAGAGATAGAACTCCACAAGACTGATATAAAAAATCTTTTTAGTGTCTATAAAATTAAGACAACGAGTTATGAAGATTTGTTAAAATGATGTCAAAACCAAGAAGCTAAATAGTAATATTTAACAAAAACAGAGTAATAAAATTATATGCACGCAAAAAGCCAAAAGATCTTAAGAATTTAAAAATATTTGGGTTGTATTTTTCACCCACCAAGTTTATAATTGTGGTGATATCTTAATAAGACAGATAACATCTACGGCAGAAGAGCAATTGTGGCAATTAGATGTTTTGTTCAGGATAGAACCTGGGACCTTTGGATTAGAAGGCCGATAACATAACCACAGGACAAAAGCATGCTCATCTCCCGTAGATGTTATCTGTCTTATTAAGATATCACCACATAATGTTGAACACGAAGTAAAATAACGAGCATGATAAGAATTAAACACAGGGCATTCTATCAAGATATGAAGATCACTAAATTGAACTTGACAGATGCTGCACATAGGCACAATTTCTCCAAATATGGGATATTTATGAGTAAAACTCATACGCCCTACACGGAGACGAGTTAACTTCATATTCATCTCACGTATAGGATGAGTTGACCATAAAACAATGTCCTTTTTAATAGAATGCAACTTATTATTGATCTGAAGATCCCATGACCTTTGCCAGTTACAAGAAAAGTGATGACCAATGGACCTTTTAACATCGCAAAATCAAAATTTGATAGAAATCTGCAACTAATTTAATTTAAAAATCGTATACCAAATTTCAACTAACCAGTTCTAACCATTTTTGAGT
The DNA here is from genome assembly GCA_026543055.1 of Argiope trifasciata. Classification (NCBI taxonomy): domain Eukaryota; kingdom Metazoa; phylum Arthropoda; class Arachnida; order Araneae; family Araneidae; genus Argiope; species Argiope trifasciata. Next base: position 244,506 of record JAPMOQ010000814.1, read on the forward strand.
TACCTTTTTTGCAAATGGACAGACGGGTATTTTTCAGAAATACTTTCATTTTTTAGTTCTGCTCTAAGACGTACAGATTCGTCAAAATCTCAAGTTTAATTTTTTGTTTAGTTATTACTATTCTTTATACTATGTATTCAAAAAAACTAAAATAAAATTTGAAAAAACTTGTATTTCAAAGAAAAAAGCTTTTTACAACTTGAAAAAAAATTGGATTATTATTACAAATCAAGAATAAGAATTTGGAGTAAAAAAAGTGAGAAAAATAAACAAAATAAAATATTGAACCTATTTCATTTAAATCAGAAAACATTTCAAGTTAAGTTTTTAAAAACTATTAAAATACGTTGGAAGCTTTTTAGAGCAGAAAAAATCCACAATAATTGGTTTATCAACATTTTAATTAACATAAATCCAGTTCTGATATTTTAAATATCAATAAAAATAAATTTAAATGATGTTCAAAAACGGTTGCTGAGCCTATAAATGGAGAAATAATTTAATTGAAGCAGCAATGAAATTAAAAATAAATGACTTCCAGTATCAGTAAGAGCAGAATAAATTCGCGAAAACACGTATTATTTCTTATTCAGATCTCAAAATAAACTTAATAACGTAGAGATAAAAAGCATATCGTAAGTCATCTTGATTTACTTTTATATGATGCACAGAGAAGTTTATATTTATCTGCTGCCAACGCCAAAACGATTAAAGAAAGTCATTCAAGAAAATGAGAGAATCTAAATTAATTGATTGTCTTCATGCTTTCGGCATCGTAACGTGAGAACAAAAGCGCCTGGAATGTTGCGGTGAATCATTTAAAAAAAAAAAAGCAAACGATATTTAAAAAGAGAAAATAAAGGAAAAAAATTGCCAGCTAGAGACAAACGATTCGTATTTGTGTGTGAATTGCTATCCAATATTTTTATTTTTTAAATTTTGGATAAACGATTAAAGAAAAATATGTGACAAAATTATTTTCATTACTTTTCCAATATTCGAAAAAAGTTAATACTTTGAAATTTAATTCGAAATTTAAAAAAATTAGTTATTAAGAATAAAATTAATACAAATGCTAAATTTAACATTTAATTTATTGATAATGATAAACGAAAAAATATAACAAATTAGATAGTTAGAAATGAAATAAAATATTTTAGAAATAATTCATTCTTTTTTCTGTGACAAAGATTAATGATTAACAGACAAGAAATTCAAAATGTCGTCTGAAAGGCAAGATCTTTATTATTCACATCAATTATATTTCTATTTTTGGAATGATGTACTTGTTTCCTTTTTACGACTTTGTGTACGTAGTTTTTATTTTTAAGAATTTTTCATTTTATATTCTTTTTATTTCTTCAATTTTTATTGAGTGTTATCCATCGAATTTTAAAACTTTGCCATTTTTTAAGAAAGATTCGTCGAATAAAAAACAATAAAATAAATTTCTATGATATATGGTAGAGGAAATTAATATACTACTGATTTGCAATGCGGAAAACGAAAATATGTAACAGATATATAACACAAACAATTTAGATTGCATTGCATAAATAATGTTCTTTTTCTCCATTATGTTTATGACTGTCTTGCCATTTTGTTGTACGTAATTTTGTCATTAATAGATTCTCTTTTTACTAAAGACTTCTCCAGTTTTTGTCATAAACGGACAAAAGATATAATAAAATATCTATTTCCCGTTTTTTTTTTTTTGGAACGAAACTTATACCAAAGTTAATCTTAATGCATAAAAGTAAATATTAAACGGTAGATATTTAAATAAAAAAAATTCTTTTTGGTTATCATGACAAACATCTATGTATTTTGAAAAATATAAAACCTCAGCAAAAAACTCACTAGTGCAGATATACGGTTTTAATTATTTTATCTATAGTGCAGAATGTTGGATATAGAATTACCAAGTTTGGTAGTTAATTATATTTTGGGTAGTCCTAAAGAAGGATTTTTCAAGAATTTAGGAATCAATCGAGATAACTGACTGCATAAAAATATTAAAAAGAAAAAAATCCTTAATTTTGTTTTTAAGAAGTTTTATTTTAGCATTAAAAAAAGTGTTTATTATTTTTTATTAAAAAAGTGTTTTTTATTAATCATATGATTATGCGCCCCTTGGTAATAGGGCACTTGCCCCACCTAGTTATGTCATGATTAGAAAAGGAGAAAAAATAGTTTATATTATATTTTCTATAACAACAATCATAAATTCATACATAATAAAATTGAGAATATTAGGTATCTCATACAACTTCTTTTTAAATAACATCGAAAACTTACAAAAAATTTTAATATATAAGAAAATAATGTGCATAGACAAATAATGATATTTTGTTTTCTATTTTTATGTATTAAAAATCCAGATGAATAACTTTTGGCAATTTACTTAGTTTTTTTTTTACAACACATACTGTTATATTAATGAACGAATCAAGTAAAACAATGAATGATTAGTGGTGTATTCACCAAATAAAAAAAAATTCTCTTTGAAAAGAATTAATTAGGCCATGATATTTACACATTTTGCACTAGATGCTAAAATGAACCAGGAAAATATTCAAAAGACAATAACAAATTTTCAGTCTCCTAAATTTATATTTATAAATTTTCTAATAATTTGTTTTCATAAATTTAATAGCATCACATAGTCAGGTAAAGAGTTCGGGGGAAAAGCAGGAAATTATATTTATTACTCGCATTTTTACTGTTGCCAACGGCCGCGTGAGAAGAATAAAAGCATTCGGAATTTTTCGGTAAATCTTCATTTATTTACTCGGTATTTCTTCGAAACCAGTTCCAACTGGATTTTGGGCAAAAGATATTTAGAATAGTTTTTAAATTAATGCAAACGATTCTTCGTGATTTAAGAATAAATAATATCGATAAGTTTTCAAAACTAATGTGACAATAAATTTTCAAAATTAATTAATTATCAAAATTAATTTATAACAAATTAAAAAAAGCAATAATAAAATTGATTCAAATGCTTCTTTATTTTTTAATTTCTAAAAATTATGCGATTAATTATGATACAAGATTTTAAACTCAGAAAAGGAAGAAAAAAATTAATATTTGCAATAATTCATGTTTTATTTTATTCAAAACTTTACGATATTGATGTTAAATGACCATAAAATACAATATTACTTTTATAGGTAGTTACTTCATTTTTACTGCTCGTATGGAATAAACTAAGTTCTCAAAACAAGTTTTATTTAATTAAAAATGATTGCTGAATTTTTTTTTCTAAACAATTCTAAAATGCAATAAAATAGGAACAAATACACGAAACATCATGGCTTATTCGTTAGAAACACGAACGTTACATTTTTTTTTCTTTTTGAAAATTAGATTTATATCCATGGTGTTATTTTCTAAAAAAATATTTATTTTAACGGATGCTATTTTTCATTCACGTAAATTGTGAACATTTTGGAAATAAAACTTACACTGAATATAAATCGTTGTTGTCTTCATAAAAACTGTTCCAAAAGTTTAAGTAATTATAATTTGTTTACGATTCAATATGATTTATGAAATTCGGCTACATACTAATTGAAAAAAATTATAATCGTTTTCCTCGAATAAAATATTATTATGACTAACTTTGCGATTTTTCAAAGTGTAGTTAGTAATTTCGCTACTTTATTTGTATCCCCATTTCTGCGTTTTGATTTATCTCTATCTGTATTTAATCAGTAAATATACGTATTCGTGCTTTATAAAATAGGCTGTTTGAATTGAATTATAAGATTTGACATAAATATAGTTTTTCAGTTTTGATATAAGCAATTCTATGCCATTCCCTACCCCCATTTTTTGAAATTTTACTTAATTAAAAATTAAACGAGGTGTTGCCATTTTTTCTCTATAACTTCCAGAAATAGTATAGCATAAAAATTGCTTTTATGGTGTTTATTGAATTACCAATTAAATTATCAACAATATTTTTCCGATTTCACAAAATTCTAAATATTCTAAAAATGTAAAAAATTCTTAAAAGATGCCTTATATAGATCTTATAGCAATGATTTTAACTGTTGCAATGAGAATAAAAAAAAACTCATTACCTCAAAACCTCATGTTGAAACCCTCAATTGTTAAATGCCTCCAGATTCCCAGATGGGGGTATTTTTTTATCGCCGAGTGATCAACGCATCTGGTCATTAATGATGTCAGCTGAATAACCCCACTTGGTTTTTCATCATTTAAGAGAAAATTACTGCACCTTCAAGGGAGAGGAGTGTCAAACCATCTGGATGCCAAATGTTTTACATTGTGAAAGGACTATCATTAACTCGTGTTCCAAAACGTCAGTTACGAGGGCACATCATTAACGGACATTGCCACGATCACCTGGTGACCAATGATGGCGGCATTTTGCTGAGCCACTATAGAGAGCTCAAGTGGACGAATGGGAAATGAGAAGGTGGAGATTGGACAGTGAAAAAATGCGGTTTTTTTGAAGGAAAAAAACAGACTTCTTTGATTACGAACAGCTAAATTACGCTCCACCCCGGAGTAACCGTATTAATTAACAACTTGCTGGTTTCTTGTGGTGTTATTTCTTCAAATTAACGAAGAACTCTTTTCACGATAAATCTTCCATCTTCGATTATTGTGTAAATATCATCAACTTCCAAATGGAGTAAATATCAAACATTTTAACCTAGATTAGAACAGATTGTTCTTACATACATAGATGGACGTAAATAAATTGTCTGAAATTCTACTCTTTTATTGGATCGGTCAAGATCAAGACCTTGCAACGTCATAAATGAAATTACTTAAACCAATGAAATTCGATATCTGATCTTGTGATTGCAACTGAAGTAGTTTTGTGCCAAATTATGTTATCGATCAGTCAAAAAATATATTTTGGTAAAAGTGTTAGATTCACGATAAAAATCTGTACTTTGTATCTATCGTTTATCAATATAACGCAAGGTAATAGTTGCCCAAAGTCTTTTATGCGAAGAAAGGGGTATAAGAATTTTATTGGAGGATACATGAGAAACTTTTGGAGAGACTACTTCTATTGGTTTTCAGTTTGGTACCAATTATAGATAAAGCTTAATTTTAAACTTAAAATGATGATTTCTTGTAGTCTGAATAATTCCAATGACTATCGCTCTTACTTGCAATATGATTAAATGCATAATTGCGTTTTTCAAATATTAAAAATTAAAATAATTAATGACTATCACTCTTATTTATAATATGATTGAATATAAAAGTAAATTCCGTTTTTCGAATAATAAAAAATAAATTAAGGAATATCGCTCTTACTTGCAATATGATTGAATAATAATTAAATTGCTTTTTTTTAAATATTAAAAGTTAAATTGATTAAATTAATTCATGACTATCGCTCTTACTTGCAGTATTATTGAATGCGTAATTAAATTGCGTTTTTCAAATCTTAAATTAAGTAAATTTTAGGAGCTAGCAATTAAAATGAATTGTGTGGATGGATAATACAATGAACCGAACATACATAAATCTTTACAAATAATACGAATTATATGCGTATCGAAATTTGAAATGCCAATCCTGTTCAACCAAAAAACAAAAGATTCGAATTATCAATAAAAATGTTTCAAATACAGTAGTTTGAAATATCAATTTTAGTCTACATCGGAACAAAAAATCCTGAAATTTTGCATTAAATTTTCATTTGTGAATGCAATATTTAATAGAAAATATACTTATTATTATTATTTATTTTACATTTTAATATGAAGGCTTAATCTGAAAACATATGAAACGAATTCAAATGCCATTCATTTTAATAAGCTTTACGAACACAATTCAGGTTAAAATATTTACTATCTGAATTAGCTATTATTATTTCATTTTCCGTACAGCATAAATTTATATTATCAAAACGTATGCGAAATTAATCTCGCTAATGGAATTATAAGTTTTTATTTATTATTCAATGTTTATTTTATTCAATTTTCTCGCTAATGAAAATTGAATATTAAAAACATTTAATGCGGATTTGTGAACTAGAAACAAAAATATAAATTATTTTCGCAGTCATAATAATTTAATTTTGTCAGGCGATTTCACAACAAACATTAATTAAACATTTGAAAATTATAATATCGTCTGAGGTATCGTAAAATGTATCTGAAATGAATATCGTCAGAACAAGACATTCATCATTGATATTCAATTACATTTTATCATTTTAATATAACATATATAACAGGGAAAATCGTCTGAATAATAAATTCATCATTCAATTAAATGTCATACATTTAATTGAATGATTGATTATAAGTTTATTTTCGTTGACTTTTTAGTAGATTTTTTTATATATATATTGCGTTGTTTTGCCGCATTTTTTAAAGGATAGTATCTGTCCCTGCCAATGTATAAAACGTCAGCGTTATTTAGAATTCTTAAGCTTTTTATAGAATGCCTACAGTTTTAGGTAAAATATGAAACAAAACAATTATTATAAATTTTTCTTAATATTGTATATAACACCTAAGCATTCTATAGATTGAAACGCGGTGTTAGGCAAAAAGGTTATGATTATGCTATTTAAAAGGCCTCCATTCATTAAAAAAAAGAAAAAAAGAATAAAATTTTGGACAAAATAATGAAAGAGCGCCATTAAAATCTTCTGTTTAAAATACATTATAAAAGAGTTCCAGATGTAAAATGTATGTTTTTTAAATTAAATATATTTTTTTAGAAAATGAGCTTACTTATTGGAAACATTATACACTAAGAAAAGTAATAATTTTATTTTGTATTTAATTTTATTTCTTACGTGAAACAGATTAATTAAAGAAAGTATTTAATTTTTTATCAATTTAACATTTGCGATTAATAGAATATTTTTAAAAAGATTAAATTATTAATTATTTCATACATAACCAGTAATTTTTTAGAATTCTAAAAGTTTTTAAGTATTATATAGGTTATGTATTCATTAGAATATCTAATAACGATGCATAGAATATGTATTCCTTGAAAATTTTTGGTTTTCTATAAAATGCTTTAAAAATTCTTAATAGTTTCATACATTACCAGCCATTTTGGAGGCTTCTACAAAATTTTTAGGTATTCTTTGGAATGCTTTAAAAAGTCTGAATACATTACTCCCCATTTATGGAATATTCTATAAAATTTTTAGGTTTTCTATGTATTCAGTATTGTTAAGAAAAGATTGAATTATTAATAGTTTCATATTTTACCGACTACTTTTTGGCACTCTATGGAATATTGGATTTCAAATTTTTCTGTCGTACATAATACTGAATTTTAAAATTGCCAGACTTCTCAGAACAAGTAAATTTGATTTTTTTTAAAAAACTATCTAATAAAGATATTCCAAACGAAAAACTGTAAAATTGGTAAAATTTCGCAAATAGCGGCATAAATAAGGAGATAATAAAACATATATACATTTTTTTTTTTTTTGCATTCAGGTGAATATTCGAGTGCAAATATATTATTTTGTTACTACGCTCACTTAGAATAGATCACATATTAATTAAATAAATAGTATTCTATATAATAAAAGAAAAATAATATATATATTCCTTTCTCCAAATATGGTCAATATTAATTAATAGATATTTTTTTTTATCTTAGTCAATATATATATAACAATTACACAATTACAGACCATCTAAAAATAGCGAAAATGCGATTGAAATGCCAAAAACACATCAATATTTTTTAAAACCAATACTAAAATAATGCCCATGTTTATTATTAAAAATTATTCTCAAGAAAATGTATATATTCAAATAAAACAAAGTCAAAATACACAATTCATTCTCTTTCAATAATAATGCACAAATATTCAAAGTATAAAAATCCCCAAGCGTAAATTTTTGAAATATACGAAAACACTTAATAATTTAAAAAGAAAATAATGTGAGGTAACAAATATTAAGTTAATATCTGATTCCCATAGTTCATTAATTTTGAGTTTCATGCTTTGCTACACAAACATCTCAAATTTAATGTGTATCTCAAAACACTTACAACTCAATAACAGAGTGAATTAATATAATCCAAGCGTTTATCGAATCGAAAATGATTAAATTCTGATTCTCTTGAGAAATGAATTAATTTTCTGAAAACGCAATAATACGTTTCGATTAAATCAAAAAATACTCTAAAAACATTTTTAAAAATTCGTGAATAATTTAAATACATATTCATGATGTTTAGGGTAATTTTAATTCCCAATTACCTACCAACACTTAAATAAATAAAAAATAAAAGAAATAAAATGGAATTAATTATTTATCTTTATACTTTTGGTGACGGTTGTGAGCATGAAGAAAAATCGTCTGTAATTTCCGGTTAAAGAGTCATTATTTTGCTTTGTTCTTTTATGTATTAGCAGACGATATTTTAAAAAAATGTATCATTTTGATTTTTTAAGTTTATTTTGAAATCCCTAACAATTGATTTCGAATTTTATTTTTTGACGCTCTCTGCATTTTTCTGAATAATGCTTATTTTTATTAACCTATGGGGAATTGAAAAAATATGTTAAAGTAATAAACTCGTCATAAATGTAAAATTGGGAATTTGTATAGCTGACAAAGGTTGAATAAAAATATATTTTGATAAGTATTAAGTATAAATAACTATTCAGAACTTTATATTTCATTCTAATCAAACACAAGAGATAAATTAAGCATAATATTTATTATAATGAAATTGTACTTAAACATGCAAGACACATTGCATTGACGAATTCTTTGTTATCGTTTTTATAGAATAAATATAATTGTTCAAAAAAATCATTTTAAATCATGTTTAAAAAAAAGTAAAATCGTATAAAAATATAATTCTTTTGACAAAAGGGAACAATAAAAAAAAAACAGCAAGAATATGCTACAATCAAAACAACGAGCTGTAAATATATTTCATATATTATAATGATATTCGTCATTTCATTATTTTGAGCATCTGTTACATTTTTTTCCTTCATAACATTTAAGCCTAATATCAATGCACAATTTTATTCTAAAAACTTGTTTATTTTTACTCAATAATTCTATTTATTTTGCCTTGTTTGATGCTTATAAAAGATATTTCGTATATTTGAGTATTCTCTGGGGCATAAAATATTTTAAAACTAAATAATTAATTTACCAATTACTAAAAAAATTCTGGTTTATTAAAATTTATGTGATTTGGTCGTGGATTTAAGAATTAATAAATATTATGACTAAAAGCAGAGAAAATATATAAATAAATGTTTTCCTATTTAGTGCAATAATAAAAAAATAAAAAAAATACTTTAATTAAATATCTTAAACATTTTTTATTCCCAAAAGATGCTGTAAAATGTTGATGAAAAATCATATTTATCGAAAATTATTTATTATAGTTGTCTTTGGTGCTACCTGGCTGGTTGATTTAATTGTGAATAATTTTTTCAATAAAATATTCATCTTACTTTGTCAAAATTTACTTTACTTATTTACTTTGATTAAAAATTTTGATTATTTTGTTTTTATTTTTCATAACTTTGTAGTTTCTTTAGCAAAATATTTTTTTAATCTTCAAATATTGATACATACATAATTAACACTATTTTAGAAGTTTTTTACCGCTCTATTCTGTTTTCTGCCAGCTTCCTAAATGTATAAAAAAATAGGTACGATTTGCTATTTCTAGACATTTGACATTGTACCCTAATTTCTAATCAAAAATAATATAAAGCTTGCTATTTCCCTTCATATAAATAGTATTTTAAATATCTTTACAATTTTTCAGATTTTACTTGGAATCAAATTTTTTTTATTTAGCTTTAGTTACTGAAATCTACTTTGAAAATAATGAATTATGTTATTGGCATAAGTTAAGTTTCATTATTTTTCATAATAGTGTCATAATTAATGTAATATGGATTATAATGCAACACAGAAAAAATATCTGCAGCTTTAATAGTGACTTTTATCCATAATTTCGGTTTTCTTCCAAAATTCTTGGGTGTCTTTGTATTAACTTTCGTGACACGTTTCCTATTCTTTCAGAATCCTAACATATTTTTTTTTTTTGTATTCTTGTTCTAAAATATGCTTGATTTTTTTATTGTTTAAATATGATGTAATTATGCTTCAAATATTGGTATTATTGAAAAGTTATTTTTTAAAAAATTATTTTCATATAATGTAAGAATTATTATTGTACAGTAATATTTTTCGGATCGTTTGGATTTTATTTGCCATTGTGAAAAAATAACTAAATTTTGATAGATTTTTAATTATGATTTTGGTTAAAATAGTTGTTAGTTCTCACTAATAATTATCTTCATTAATTCATTTCTAAGTGCATTTTCACCACCTCAAAGTGTGTGTGTATCATGTTTAGTAGCTCTAAACTAAGCTGTGTAACTTTTGTAGCGCTAACAGCCAAGAAAAAAAAATAACATAGGCTGTTTTATTATTTGACTCCAGATTGGGGCATCTTGAACATGATTGGCTGTTCGGGTCATGTGATTCCCTGACGTATACAAATTGCAACGGGAAGATTGTTTTGAACCCAATTTCTGATTGATTTTAAATATGATTGAGGTTTGGATTTGCAAGCTTGGTGGAAATGTGAATGCGTATGATTAATTTAAAAGCAAACACAATCTGTTAACATCGTTATTTGTGACTAACTTTAAATATAATTGCATTTAGATTTTTTGAAATATTTTATACTTTCGATTATTATTAAGTGTAACAAAAATAGTGTATGATTAATTAAAAATGTTTTATTATTGCATGTGCTTATTTATATTTTATTAATGCATAAAATCCAGTAACAAATACTTAATAATGTAACATTTTCAGCTATTTGTAAATGCAAATATAGTGTACATTTCCAAACTAGTGTCTTTCAATCATTTACAAATGCAATTGTTTTTTGAGAATTTATGTTTAATATGAAAGCAATAACTGCAAGCAGTAAATGATTCAAATATTTGTGAAGCTTGCCCCGTTCATTACATATTTATATTCATGTAACTATCCATGTGTGTTTAGCAGATGTTGAAATAATCGTTAGTTCTCACTAATATAGGGTGGCCCAGAAGTCACTTTACATTTTGAAAATTAAATAACTTTTTTTCTATTAATATATTTCTTTTTCTTTTTTCAGAATTAAAAAATATAATCCCTGGAAATTTTTGACATGGATAAGTTTACAACAGAACAACGAGTGAAGATAATTGAATTTTACTTTGAAAATGGACGGTCAATTGTTGCAACGCAAAGATCGTATATGCGCCATTTTAATGTTCGACATCCCCCTAGTAGGCCTGCAATAAGGAACTTAGTGACGCGTTTTCAACAGCATGGCTCTGTAAGTTTTGAAAATTTTGAAAATTTTGAAAATTAAATAACTTTTTCTTAAATGACTCTGTTGCAACAATTGACCGTCCATTTTCAAAGTAAAATTCAATTATCTTCACTCGTTGTTCTGTTGTAAACTTATCCATGCCAAAAACTTCCAGGGATTATATTTTTTAATTCTGAAAAGAGAAAAAGAAATATATTAATAGAAAAAAAGTTATTTAATTTTCAAAATGTAAAGTGACTTCTGGGCCACCCTGTACTTATCTTTAGTAACAAAATAGTTTCTTACAAAATCTTCCATATCATTTTTTCAGATCATTAAGCATGTGTGATACATTCAGAAAATCCTACTTTATTTACATGAAATATTTTTTTGAAGTTTATGTATATTGATAATAAATCTAATACACAATTAATTTGAATGTGAATTTTCATGGCCTAACAGCAATTTGAATATCAAACAGCATGTGCTTTATAATTGAATGCACGATTATACAATAAAAGGAAAATTACGTCATATGAAAATCTAGGGACAATATACCAGTGAATCACATGACTAGAGCAGCCAGTCATGTTCAAAATGCCCAAACTGAAGCCGAAGGATATACAAAAAAAAAAAAAAAAAAAAAAAAAAAAAATTCAACATTCATCTTCAATTTAAGTAAAGATGAAATCATTTACTAGCCTGCAATTGTTAATATTAATATTTTGAAAGAAAAGTAAAGTTCTCTGCTCGGATGTGAATTTTAAAATCCAATTTACATTTTTGCTTTCATCAGCATAAGTGCTTTTTTGCTTGTTCGAACTCGGGTCCATTGGGTAGCCGGGTTACATAACCGCTAGACAAAAGTGTACACTCTTATCCCGAAGTTGTTATTTGGCTTATGAACTTACCATCACAGGTCTAAATTAATACAATGGCATGAAGTTTCGGATAAGAATCGAAATATTTGGAGACTTCTAAAATTTCGGGAGAAGATATTTTCACCAGTATGACTTATCAAAAAGAAAATATTTGAAGAAATCAAATAAGTTTAAAAAAAGTTTTCCAAGAAGAATCAGTAGAAGCACTAACTTCTTTATCATAAATATTTCTACGAACAACGAAGATTTGTAAATCTTAAGCAACGGATTTACTTAACTTCTTAATAAGATGGCACACCTTATTTGGGACTTGTATAATTATTTTAATTCCTATAATAATATAAAGGCATTTGCAATAATGAACATTTCTTAATTTACCATTATTTTATTGCAGATATAAAATTAAAAATTTAGCAATTTGTTCCGCAATCCATATTAGTCACTGTTTCCGAAAGGGTTAATAATATAATTAATTGCGTTTTCTGTCTTATTTAGCATTTAAATAATTGTTGATTATGCAACAGAGTTTTCAAAGTGATTATATCATTTTTGAAACAGAATAAAAGCCATTAAATACCTAATTATTTAATTGATATAAGGTAAAACATGTCTGGTAGAAAATCAAAAATGAAGTCTTTATTTTCGAATAATTTTTTATTTTACTTGCAGATATAAAAAACAAATAAACTGAATAAATTGAAAATCTAACGCACAATTTTTTAAAATATTACATTACATTATCATATATTATTGCATTATATATTATTTAAATACGTCTAAGAAATTTAATGCTGATATAATATTAATAGAAGATTAGTGTGTTTCTTACATTTTAATAATTGAATCTTCACCTTAATACTTAATAAAGCCATAAAGCAAATTAAATTAATTTTTCTTACGAATTACCCGTCGTAAAAGAACATATTAATTTAATCGAAACGTTCTTTAAATTAAAAATAGGAGCTCAAATTCCCGTGAGAGAGGAATTAATTTTCCTAGAATGTGGCATTTTTCATTCCCAGTACTAAAATAAACCTGAAAATTATTCCAAAAACATAAAGAAAAGAAGAAAAATATCGTTCATCTAGATATATATTTATGAACTTCATAATTTTTATCGCACTCTGCCACCAGTACTTAAGCAATTAAAGAACATCATTAAAGGACAAAAAGGAAATTAAATTAATTGCTTGCCGTTGGCAACGATCCTGAACGAAACGTGAGAACAAAAGCGTCTGGAATTCGGCGGTAAATCTTCATTTTCTACTTCTTCCAAAACAATGGCAGACGACTTTTAAGAAGAAAAATAATACATTTTTCTGAATTTTTTTTCTTCACAACTTTGACGCAAACGATTCATCTTGAAATGTATCAAGATTCAATTCGAATCATTTACTTTGTTCTTTTTTTTTTTTTAATACTTTCTGCTTGTGATATTATTTCTTAAGAATTTTCGAAGTGCAGTGAAATGAAATCAAAATAATGAAGTTGTGCTAAGCGTCGCGTTGTATATTTAATTGATAGAGTTCGAGATTTAAAAAATGATTACTGAAGATCGGAGATTTCGATTCGGAGAAAAATTGAATTAATTGGCGCAAAAATTTACAATTTATTTTTTTTTCACAATATTTCAGATTTAGATTAATTAACGTCTAACCCCAGCTTCGAATTAATTATTTCATTTTTATGGAATAAATTCCTTTTAAATAAAAATAAACCATTTAATTATGAGCATTCAAATGAAAAGCTGTTGCAAATTTTTAAATATCTTGAAATGTATCTAAAAGTAACTTATTGTAAAAATGGGAAATAAATTATCTTTAAATTTAATATTTTGTATAATTAATTTTATCGTATGTTAGGTTTGTCAATTTAATATTATTTTCAATAATTATTAATTTTAAAAAATGTTCTTTCCGAATTCCTTCAAGCATATAAATAAAAAGTCATTTTTTCAAATATACTTTCTTACTGAACTGAATATAAATTTTAGTTTTCATTTACCTATAAACTATTTTAAAACAAAACAGAAGTCATGTTTTGTTCTTAGCTTTTTTTATCAATTTGTATAAACATTGATATTTGTTTGTACGAGCTATTTTTGAATCTATAGTTTGTGTTAAATCACGATGAAACTTGGTCGATACATTTCACAAAATAAGAAGGCAATTATAAGCTTACCAAAGTGCAAAATTAAAATATAAGTTAATTATAAATTATATTTTGATGTTTTTTACAGATATATAATTCAAAAACATTATCCACAAAAAAAAATTTACATTGTTTTAAAATACAAAGTACCGCTTTTTTAACAATACCATTTTTGTTTCCTTTAAATTTGTTTTGAAGTTTTAATATCTTTTACAATTTAATTTTTTATACAATTAACAATAATGTTTTTATTACTATGATGAAATTCAAAATAAGTCTTCGCTATCTTCTTAAACCACTCGATATTTAAAACTAGCTGGTACCGACGCTTTGCTGCCACCGAAAAAAATATTAAGTGAAATCAATGCAATCAGTGAAATCAAGCAATGTTTTATCTGAATAGGATGAACGGTACGACACTATACAAAATACGAACAAATATTCATTTTTATAAATTAGGTTGGTGCATTCTTTTAGAATTGTAAAACTTGGTATTCTTTCAGAATGGTAATGGTAAGAAACTATTTATTGTATCTTGTGATTCGTTTCGTATTCGTTCAGGATTCTCAGATTTTAATTTTTGAAAATGTGATTAAAATATTTTATTTTAAAATTGATTCAACATAGAAAACATATTGATACCATGTTAATGAATAAAAATATTTATTGTATCGCTTGATTCATTTAATATTCGTTCAGAATTTTTCAAGTTGAATGTTAGAAAATGTTATTAAAACATTTTCTTTCAAAAATCATTCAACATAAAAAATTTATACCATAAAATCATTAATATAGTTAAAAATATAACTTTTGAAAATTAAGATGGTTCAAAATTATTTCTACCATAGTACTTTTGGTAGTTACTGCGAACATTTAATTAAAATATAAAACCCGCAGGATTGGTCTCCCCAAAATTTTCTCGCATAATCTGTAATAAAGTTGTTACTTCTGAAAATGACTTGCATGAACATTTGCGTACTATAGCTACAAATTATTAACCTTTACCATTTCTATAGAATGTACGGTGTCTCCTCGGCGAGTTATTTGGAAATTAATCCTTGGTAAAGAAATGCGGTTGAGATTCGAATTTTTTAAAAATTATTTTAGATAATTCTACTATCCCTATAACCAACTCGTAGTTTAGTTTAGTTATATTAACGTCCCATTTTAAAGCAACACGAGGGCTATTTTCGGAAGGACCTCGTCATTTTGAACCGCGGTCAGATGGCGAGAATGACACTTGAACTGGCACCCCCTCTCCAAATTTCCAACCACACCAGCAAGAAGATATTTTGCCCTGACGGATTTAACGTGTCCCAGACCCACTTACATGGTGAGTTTAGTGACACTTCCGAAATGAGTTAATCCACGACAGAATCGAATGACGGCCAGGAACAGGTCTGAGAGGAGGAATTTCAAAGCGAGCGTGAAAAGAACGTTGCGTGGCTTAGTTTAGTTTAGTTATATTAACGTCCCGTTTAAAGCAACACGAGGGCTATTTTAGGACGTATCTCGACGGATTTTGAACCACGGTCAGATAACGAGGACGACATCTGAACTGGCAACACCCTCTCAACACCACATCACACCTGCAGAAGGACGCTTGGCCAGACAGATTTAAAGTGCAAGAGACCCCCTCACACGAAGGTTCTTCGGTGGAATCGAGTCTCGAACCTGAAACCCTCCGGTTCTGAAGCCGAGACCTTACCACCAGGACACCGCGGTCCAAAACAACCCGTAGATATAAGAAATCAGCTGTTTAAGCTTCATTGCAATCGGATGAACGGTTTAAGAAGGCATAAGGGACATACAGACAATCATTTTTATTTATATAGATTAACTAAAATCAGTTGGTTGACACAGACATTTCATACCTAATACAATTTCCATTTACAAAAGACTTTTTAAAATCATAATTTGAATGAAGGATGCATTCAGCAGTATATGACACTCCATTTAATATTCCTGTGGACTAAAATCACGAAACAGAATACTACAAGCATTCCAACTCCTATTAAGGGAGTTGGAGAACAAAACTCCTCAAAACGATACTTGGAGCACCCCGACGAGGATCAAGACGATAACGACAGAAAACTCGTCTGCAGAAAACAACAGTGTGTGTAAAAGGGCGTAGGTGGAGGGAGTTGAAAAGCTGCGACATTCCATTTTTGGAATGTGGCGGGGTAGAGAAAGCGAAATCACTTTCCGACCCCCTTTAGCGTTCTAAATCATTACCTCGTAGCAACCAAATCGGGAAAACAGGGTCGTCAAAAGGGGGATGAGGATGAAGTGAAATGAAATCCTAAAATCTTCTGCGGGATTTTTTGACGTATGTAATTTTTTTTCTTCTAATTCCCGAAGGAGGAAAGTTAATGGGGCTTGGACTGGAAAAGATATTACGAGGACTAAGGAAATGAAATAAAAAGTGAACTGAAATAATAAAAAAAATAAAAGGCAGTAGGCAAGAAAGGGGTAGGAAGTTTAATATCTCTTCCCCCCCCCTTGAAATCTTATGGGATGATTTATACGTCTTCTGGCTAGGAGTGTTTTAGAGTAAACAACTCCGTTTTGAAATTTTTCAGGTTGTTTCACAGAAATAATTTTAAGATAGATAATAAGAAATGTAAATTTTCAAATCAGAGAATTTAAAAGTAAACATTCAAAATAAATAAATCATAATATTTTCTACAAGAATTTCTCATGTATTTACAAAATAAGATGCTTATAATGTTCTTTTTTGTAGAACAGTCTAAAATTTTCAGCGCACATTTTCACGTTTATATTTTTTTTTCCTGTCGAGTGATTGGAACTAAAATTTGACATCAGAAGACAAATTTGACTTTATTTATCTTGTTGGATTCTTTCATGTAACATATTCAAATGCGTACGAACAAATAGTAATTTTCCTACTGATGCTTCAAATCTTAAAATAAATACACATTTACAATTTTGATAAATCAAATCTCTTTTTGTCAGCCCTTTTAGCGAGTCATAATTTCATCTACCTATACATTATTTTAAAACAAAATAAAAGTTATTTCAGCTGCTACGATTTTCCTTGATAACTTATTAAAGAAATGATGGGGTATTTATGCGTACGTTTTACTCTCGGCTTTTTAATTAATTATTACCAGCGGGTGACCGAGCACCGCTCGGAGAAAACTCGAAGCTAACTCGAAGATTTAAATTTTCAATTGTGATTTATCAAAACAATACATGCAATAAGCAAATTTGTGAAACCATTGGTGAAAAGATAACAGGTTAAAGTGCACCATTGTAAACTATTCTAAACAAAGTTGGAGTTTGGAAAGGGAACTATTCTATACAAAGGTAAAGTAAAGGTAAAGATTGAAGTGTGTTGAAGTTCAATATTTTTGACAAATTTATTTAGAAAAACCAAACATATATGCATACATAAGAAACATATTATAAACCTATAACAGTATAAACATAAAACTTTATTAGTTCGCCATATTGGCTATAGATGGCAGCACGTTACCGCTTGAAAATTTAAGTAGCTTTTATGGCGAACTAATAAAGTTTGAAAATATCCTATCTGTAACTCCGAACTGCTTGACCGTAGCGCTTCAAAACCTGCGCCAATCGATTCCTCGTGGCCAAAAACCACAGACCCCCAAGTTTACCGGAGTTTATTAATTCTGGGGCGATTTTCGACTTGACAACCATTCCTCGTATTATAGTATTAGATAAAGATTAATATTTATTTGTATGAGCTATTTTTAAATCTACAGTTTGTGTTGTCATGATGAAACTTGGTCGATGCATTTCACAAAATAAGAGGGAAATTATAAACTTTTCAAAGTTTAAAATTCAAATATAAATCAATCAGAATGCTTTATGCCAGAATTTCTCAGGTATTTACAAGATAATGTGCTTATAATGTTTTTTTTTTTTTTTTTTTTTTTTTTTGTAGAATAGTTTAAAATTTCCAGCATACATTTTTCAGGTTCTTTTTGTCGAGCGATGGGTACAAAAATTTGTCATCAGAAGACAAATTGGACTTCATTTAGCTTGTTGGATTATTTCGTGTAGCGTATTCAAATGCATATGTAATTGTGTAATTTTCCTATAGATACTTAAAGTCCTAAAAGGAATACAAATTTATAATTTTGATAAATCAAACCACTTTATGTAAGGCCTTTTAACTAGTCGCAGTTTTGAGGTATCAGATACAGGTAGGCATATTTTGATAATGCATATTTTAATAATTGAATATCTAAAACGTGAAAAGTAATCAAAGGTTCAAATCTCCAGGATGAAACATCATGAATTCTGTTACGGAAATCAACGGGTTTGCTGGTAGTTACATCTTTATGGCACCAAATTAAAAAGGATTGTTTTTACCACACGTAACTCTAACATAATGCATGTAACTCTAAAGTTTTCCAAGATGGAGCTTTTTTCAATCTTTTTTTCAGCAAACCCTTCAATTTAAATTGCATATATTATTTATATGCATAATATAAAGATTTTATATTATGTATGTAAATAATATATAAAATTATTTATATATGATTTACGTATATAAATAATATTTATTATGCATATAAATAACAAAGTGAAATTATATATATTATTCATATACATAGTATATAGAATTTGTACTATGTATATACATATTATATAAAGTATTATTCATATCATATTATGTATATATATAATACTAGCGAATATGCTCACGTGGAGATTTTGATGTATATGTACGAAAAACTATCCAATAATGGCAGATAAAAAAAATTAAACCTTACCTAAAAACGATACATTTAAAAGTATACGCATATACGAAAAATGTATAACATGAATGCAATTTAATAACAAAAACGCACAACTACCGTAAAAACAATTTATTTCCCCTTGTATACCCAAAATAAAACGAAACAGCAAATCAAGTCCGGTCAAATCCATTTTATTTTTGGATCGAGATGAAAATAGCTACAATAGTATTATACACATCATTTTCAAACTTTTAATTTAAATGAAAATACAGTTGTCAACAATCACGCTGAAACTATCAACGCCAGTTGGCGTAACGCCAACGTTGGTCTGACTTTCCCACGCCAGTTGGAGTAACTATATATGCAGATTAGAATATTTTTATTTCCTTTGTTCTATTTCCTTTTAATAAAAGTTCTTCAGAATGAATCCGAAAGACCAATCCATTTACAACATTTGATTTTAAATACATCAAACACAAAGAAAAATAACAGAATCGTTTGAAATAATCAGTCGAAATTCTTCTAAGCCTAACCTAAACTCTGTTGTGAAAAAAAAAACTGGAGCCTTACTTATCTTTGGCGGGATTTGGTACACCCTTTTGGTGCGAAAGGTTATTTTTTAATTAATAAAAAATAATAACTCAATGAACCGGAATAAAAAGTAGCCTTATGTTCTATTTCTGACTCTAATCTATCTTCGTGCCAAAATTCATCCAATTCCGTTCAAGTATGATTAAGTAACAAACATCCATCCAAACTTTCACATTTATAGTATTAGTATAGATATATAGAATTACTTATATTTATATTAGGTACATAAATAATATATGTTACGTATATAAATAATATATGAAAATTCCACATATTATTTCTATGCATAAATTATATACGATTTGAATTTTATATCAAATATATCAATTGAAAGAAGGTTTCAATGCAAGAATTAATGCAACTGAAAACTAAATAAAAAGCTAAATCAATTAACATAACTCTGTGGCGTAACATAAATTAATATTAATTTTATAAATATTGGTTTAAATGTTAAAAACGATCACTTTTGTGATGCTACATTCACTAGATAACTAGAATAAATATTGATATTCCTGATTAAACTCCATGTCAAATTGAAAAAATAGTTCTAATTTATTATCTAAGCCATACAAGATTAATTTAAATATGCAATTAAGGGGTAGAAATAATTGACTTTAAAAAATATGTTATCAAAATGAATATTCTTAAGCAACAAAAAGAGAAAAAAAAATCGTTTGACTTTGAAAGCAAACATTTTCTCAACTCCAAAGTGAACGAATATTGACCTAACACTCTGTTACAAAAAGCGCGGTGAACATATTTAATAAAAGCATCTCACTTCAGTTCGGGAGAATATTTGAAAAAATCTCAAAGTAAATATTGCTTTTTTTTTTTTTTTCCTTTTTCTTTTTGTGTGACGAAAGCTTTGGTAAAAGGCCAGATACGAACACAAAGAACGAAAATATAAAAATAAATTCTTTTTTGAAAAATTGGTTGATACAATGATGTGAAGTTGAAAAAAAATTATAATAAAATTTTCTATAGAATATGGAATATTTTAAAGTCTGAATTCTTGGATAACAACGAAAGAAACATTGTATATAATTTGTTAACTATTCTTTTGCAAGGCAAATATAACTCATTTTAATTCTGAATTGTGACTATCATTAACATATAAATACGGCAATGTTAATCTAAGAACGACAGATACAGATATATGAGCGATAATAATTAATTTAAAATTCTATGTAGAATTATTTAAACAATATTGTAAATTGTTAGCGACTTTAAAAATGTTTAATTCATTATAATAATATCAAAATCAAATTAAATTTGAAACAATTCTTTTTATTTTTCCTTTTAAAAAGTTACATCAGAGGGAGCGCTCTTCCCAAAACTATCTAGTATACTCTCTGATAAAGGTATTATACCTCACAATGCCATGAATGTACCCATGCCAGTAGAATGCCATACAATACCATGAATGCACATACAATACTTACAATGTCATGCAATCACATGAATCCCATACAATACCATGAATGCACATACAATACTTACAATGTCATGCAATCACATGAATCCCATACAATACCATGAATGTATCCATGCCTATATTATCCCATGAATACTATACAAAGCCATGAATGCACCCCCTACTCATACTATGCCATACAATCTTAAGAATCCCATACAATGCCAAGAATGTATCCATGTCCACACAATTTCATGAATCCCATATAATGCCAAGAATGTACCCATGCCCTTACAATGAAATGAAATCTCATACAATGCCATGAAAGTTTTCATGCCCATACAATGCCTTGCAATCAGATGAATCCCTTATAATGCAATGAATGCATCCATGCGCACACATTGCCATGAATGTACTCTTGTCCTTACAATGCCGTGAAATCCAATGAGTCCCATATAATGCCATGAATGTATCCATGCTCTTACAATGGTGTGCAATCCCACGAGTTACATGCAATACCACGAATCTTTTCCCAACAGCATTATGAGTTATCCGCGATGTTTATGTCTTCTAAATCTGCAAATAAACTGAGTTCACTTGTTAAATGTAAGCATCCCCTTCTTTCGGCCACGGTGGCCTGGTGATAAGGTCTCAGCTCATGAGTCGTAGGCTTTCAGGTTCGAAACTGGATTTCCACTAGTAACCATTGTTGTCTGTTGCAAGTTAAATCCTTCAGAGCCAAATTTCCTGGCGCTGGTGTGGCGTGGAGAGGGGATGTCATCTCAGGAGTCGCCCTCGTCATTTGACCATGGTTCAAAATGAAGAGGTTCGTCCCAAAATAGCCCTAGTGTTGCTTTACAACAGGGCGTTAAAATAGCTAAACTTCAACTAAACTTTCCTTTCAACCCTACTTGACTCATCCTACATGACTAAATAAACGCGCATTGGCAAATGTGCTGAGGTTTTTCAAATCCGAGAATGAGCAGAATAATCATATGTGAGTAATTGAAAACGATCGCAAGCGTGCAGAATCCATTTCAATGAACACTTATTTAGAAGCAACCAATAATATTCACTTCCTCCAAAACAATATCAAAAAAATAATAATAAAGTATATAACACAAAACTTTCGATAAGAAAAATTCTCTCATTATCGTCCAACCCCCTTAAAACAACAGCTAGAAACACGCGAGCTGCAAAGATAAATAGGGAGACCCTAACGAACCTTTGTTATTCGAAAAGCACAGAACGGCAGCCCCCCCCCCCCCC
>JAPMOQ010000814.1:271641-283020 GCA_026543055.1 Argiope trifasciata
ATATATATATATATACACTGAAGTGACAAAAGTCATGGGATGACTGAATATCGTGTCGGTCCTCCTTTTGCCCGGCGAAGTGCAACAACTCGACGTGTCATGGAGTCCACAAGTCGTTGGAAGTCCTCTGCATGAATATTGAGCCATGCTGTCTGTATAGACGTCCATAATTGTGAAAGTGTGGATGGTGCAGGAGTTTGGGCACGAAGGGACCTTTCGATGATGTCCCATAAATGCTCGATGGGATTCATATCGAGCGATCTAGGTGGCCAGATAATGCTCTGGAATTGTCCGGAATGTTCTTCAAACCAATCGCGAACAGTTTTGGCCCGGTGACATGGCGCATTGTCATCCATAAAAATCCCATCGTTGTGTGGGTACGTGAAGTCCATGAATGGCTGCAAGTGATCTGCAAGCAGCTGAACATAACCATTTCCAGTCAATGATCGGTTCAGTTGCACCAGAGGATCGAGTCCATGCCATGTAAAAACAACCCACACCATTATGCAGCCACCACCAGCTTGAACAGTGCCTTGCTGAGAGTTTGGGTCCATGGCTTCGTGGGGTCTGCACCACACTCGAACTCTACCATCAGCTCGTAACAACTGAAATCATGACTCATCTGACCACGCAACGGTTTTCCACTGGTCTAGGGACCAGTCGATATGCTCACGAGCCCAGGAGAGTCGCTGCAGGCGATGTCGTGCTGTCAGTAAAGGCACTCGAGTCGCTCTTCTGCTGTCATAGCCCAAGGAAGACAAATTTCGCCGCAGAGTCCTATCGGACACGTCCCTCGTACGTCCCACATTGATTCCTGCAGTTATTTGACGAAGTGTTGCGTCTCTATTAACATTGACCATTCTACACAGACGTTGGCGGTCTCGGTCGTTAAGTGCAGGTGGTCGCCCACTGCGCTGTCCATGATGGGATGTGATGCCTGAAATTTCATACTCTCGGCACACTCTTGATACTGTGGATCTCGGAATATCGAATTCACTAACGATATCCGCAATGGAATGACCCATGCGTCTAGCTCCAACTAACATTCCACGTTCAAAGTCTGTTAATTCTCGTCGTGCCGCCATAAATCGCGAAAAACCTGTTCACATGAATAACTTGAACACAAATGAAAGCTCTGGAAAACGAACTGCGCATTTATACTTTTTCGCTGCGATACTACTGCCATCTGTATATTTGCATAGTGCTATCCCATGACTTTTGTCACTTCAGTATATATATATATATATATATATATATATAGGAAGTATGGAGAAACTGTAATTATATTCATCAAAAAATTCGATTTGGAGATTTTGACTAATCGTCCTTCTGAGTTCGAAAAACACATTTTTTTAAAAGTCTCTCATTGAGATCATTAAAAACAACTTTGAGATAAATTAGAGGAGATTTGATGTAAGTCGTTCGCTCTTAATTCGTAGATTCCTGTCAATGTTTTTATAAAATCCATTCTCAAGAAGTACGGATCAATATAAATTAACATGATAATTCAAGAGAGAGATAGATAAGATTCAAAACACAGATTTAACATCTAAGTCTATGAATAACAGCTAAATTTTGAGGCGAAACAAAAAAAAAAAAAAACCTATCCGTTTCTGACTCGGATTATTTTTTTAAATTAAGATATATTGGATGAAATTTGATTCCTGCCGTTTGCTCTAAATTCATAGATTCCTATCAATGTTTTTGTAAAATCCATTCGGATGAACTGTAAATCAATGAAAATTAACAGAATAATTCAAGACCAAGAGAGTTAGTTAGATAAGATTCGGAATGTATAAATAATATCTATGCCCAAGCATAACAACTGTCAAATGTTGAGACTAATTGAAGAAATAGTTGACTGACAGTCTGTCTGTACTTTCAGAAGCATGTAAATGCGATAGCTCAAAAATGCACTGACTTAAATATATCAAATTTGTTGTTTGAGTTTGCAGGTAAAATTGTAGATCCGCGCCAAAGTTTGTTTCAATCTGCAGAGAAAAACACATTTAAAACAAAAATTAATTTTTGATCCGTGTCAAAGTTTGTTTCAATCTTCAGATAAAAACACGTTTTAAACAAACATTCGATTTCTGTATACTATTAAACGCATGCCGTTAATAAATCGCCAAGAAATTCGCCAAAGATGACGCAATAGATTCAGCAAAAATGCTAAATTCCAGCTTTACGGTTGATCTCCCGCAACTATTATAGGGCTGTGGTGAGCTGGTAGTAAAGTCCCGTCTTCGGAACCGTAGGATTTCAGCTTCGAGATGGATTCAGGTTGTTACCCATCGCAATTTACAAGCCCGCCGGCAGATAGTTATCAGCGATTTAAGCCTATATCAGCGTCCCTTGTTGTAGTTTTTTCAGTAACGCCAACTAGGGCCAAGACTACCACTTAGCTACTTCGCTTGCACAACCCCTTCTTACAGGGGGGCACATCCACACTTATTACAGATAGAACATAGGGCCGTGCTGGCTTGGTGGTAAGGTCTCGGCTTCTGAACCTGAGAGTTTCAGGTTCGAGACTCGATTCCACCGAAGAACCGACGTGTGAAGGGGTCTCTTACATGCTAATTCCGTCAAACCACACGTGCTCCTGCTAGTGTGGTGTGGCGTGGAGCGGGGATTGCCAGCTCAGGTGTCGTCCTCGTCATCTGACCATGGTTCAAAATGACGAAGCCCGCCCCAAAGTAGCCCTAGTGTTCCTTTAAAACGGGACGATAAAATAACTAATCATTGGACAAGCATGTTACGAAGACATCGATTTTAAGTCGATAGGGTGTGTCACTTGATTTTTTTAATCGGCGTCATCTAGGTCCGAAGTAAGACTTTGTCTTACTACAAAGTAAGACTTTGCAACTCATATGTCCCAACCCTTTTTACGGGGCAGATTGTATTCATTCATTTTCATTCACTCATCCACAGATCGTAATTTAGACATAGGTCAGAGAACGATCACCTCTAAAGCAGTACACCCAGTGGTATTACTCTTGACATGGAGGACTTTGTGACCACGATAGATTTATACGTGTGCCAGCCACTACATATTCCGCTGGCGGGTTTGAACTCGCAACTTAATGGACACGAGTCCAACACCTTACCAACAAGGCTATCCAGGAGTCAGACCTACTTGTAAGGGGATTTGTTGCACGTTAAATCCAAATGTCCTCCTACTGGTGTGGAAGTCTGGAGAGGGGGGTGCCAGTTCAGGTGTCGTCCTCGTCATCTGAGCGCGGTTCAAAATGACGAGGTCCGTCCCAGAATAGCCCAAATGTTGCTTTACAACGGAACACTAATATAACTAAACTCGTAACTATTATATGCTATTCCCTATCCCTATTATTCCCTAGGATAACATTGTTATTAGAGATAATACGAGAAATTTTGGGGGAGACTACTCAGGCTTATTTCAAATAGAGATTGTTTATAATATATGGATTGCATGACTGGAAAATAAGATTTGCAATAAGCGAAGAAATCAACAATTATTTCAAAGAATCACTTGAAAAAATAAAATCCACATCAAAGAAAATACCGCACTTAGTCCTTTTCAAGATGGCGAATAAAAATTCCGATTACTTAATCCAATTAATGCCATCTCCAGCGTAATATCTGCCTCCAAACTTTTCATCGGATTGGGAATGAAATCGGACGAGGAAAGACGAAGAAAGTCAATTATTTTGCAAACTTTTCTTCCGCTTTTGGCAACGGGATGGATGCGTTAGCGCGCGAATTCGGATCGGAAATTACTTTTCGCCGCTTAAGAGAGAAACTAAGAATCTGATTACTTTTTTGATTATGCGCATAAATCTGCTCGAGTTTAAGCGGTTAAAATTGAAGATTGAAACAGAGACAGTTTTAAGTAAACTGTCTATAAGCAAACTGATGTAAAACGATTCCGTTAAACAGATAAAACTATTTAAAGTGAATCGTTTTACATTTAAGTTCCATCTGTAATAGCTATATACAGAATAAAGTAGTGCTTGTATGTATTTGAAGGGACTGACTTAAGGTATCCGACTACTTTTTAAACATTGGTTATCGACCACACTGGCGATTTAAAAAAAAATCTATTATATCTTGCAGTTCATACTTTTCTCTTCCCAAAACAGATTATCTTTTCTAAGAGAAGGTAGGCCCGACTTATCATACAGAATCACATATTTTTCAGCAAAAATTTGTCTTTAGCTTCAATTTTCTCAAAACTTAAATCTTCATCACAATTCACCACCGTTAGCATAATATCTCAAAAACTATCAGATGTATTCACATAAAGGTTTCAGCGCGTGTTTTAAGTAATACGGGCAATGAAATGAAACAAAAGTTTTATTGTTGAGGAAATACTTTTTCCTTTATAGGTGTTTTTAGAAAAATCAAGTTGTAAATTTATGCTAAAAATTCATAAATACGCATATTATTACCCATAACTTCTTTGCATCTCAAGATTTTTCTTGTTTTTTGGTTCATTTCATTCATCATTATATTCTCTAACTTGTGTGCAAAGAAAAATAGGTTTAATGCATTACCATTTTGTGTAGAGTCTTAACCGTTTTGGTTCAATTTCACTAAAATTTACCACAAATTTTCCTTTTTCTCCAAATATATTATATTCTCAAATAATGTTTTTGTATTTATGGTGTTTATAATTGATAATACATCTAAAAACTAAAATTAGTTTTTTTAAAATCAAATTTATTCAAAAATTTTCGTTTGTACGTAGTCGGGTACTTTAAAAGGACGAAAAATTAAATTTTTGATTAACAATTTTCATTGTTATATAGTTACTAGTTTTTACCCACGACTTACCTTAAACAGACCGCGACTCGGATACCTCGTTTTACCGGGACTCGGATACCTCGTTTTACCGGGACTCGGATACCTTAACTACTGCCCCTCTTGTGCAATTTCGTCCTAATCCGTTCTTGTTTCTGGATCTTCAGCTTTTTTTTTTCTCTCGTTTCTCAAAAAGCTTACTCTTATATTTTCCTTACCTTTACTTCATGTGGTTTGGCAAGGTGATAAGAAATTAATCCATAAATGTCAATATTGTATTCCGTTTCGGTCATTCATTGTGATAAAAAAATCCCCCTCCCCCCAAAAAGCGCCTTCTGGTAGACATTTTGGAACTAAGCTTTTTCTTCGAAATTCCGTGGGGGCATCTTAACTATAGTCTATATACCAAATTTTGATGCAATCCGTCCACCCATTTACGTTGTAGGATGCTGTTTAGAGGGGAGGTTTAATTAAAACCACGCTGTACAATGGAAATTACTTTCAACGGTTGGTAAGCAACATTAAAAATCTGACAATATTTTTGACTTTTTACATGGTTCTTCTGGATTTTAAAGGATTAAAGATAAAGATTTCTGTCGATGAGCATGTAGTGTAGAACGGTTTAACCCTTTATTTACTGACGGTACTTAAAAGTATCATTTAAATCTAGCTGATATCTTTACTAAAACATTATTTTTGCCGATGGTATTCTAAAGAACACGGGGAATGTAACCCGAATAACATGAAGTTAATACAAGTTAAAAGTAGGAATTAAAAACATTTAATTAATAATTAAATTGGTAAAATAATATTTTAGCCCACCTCTGGCGACTTTTTCAAAATCTCGCCAAATCGAAAGTATTTGATTAGTGGGTGGGTATTCGACTTCGCAGAGATCGGACGTACAAAATAAGCGCTCCGTAGGGTTGCCGCATTTCTCTTCAGATGTTGTCAGGGTTGCCATTTTGGAATTATTATCGCTGATTTTTTGGTGATATTTTGAAAAAGTCGCCAAAGGTGGGCTAAAATAAGATCGACCCATTAAACTAATTAAGATATTTCTGTTAATTACATTTTTTTTCTTGGGTTCCCTGGGATTATTTTGCAAGGAAACTAAACGACTGGTGCAAAAATGAAGTTGAAAAATGGATGGCGACATAATTCAGTAAATAAAGGGTTAAAGCCGAGAGTCGTTTTTTATATCCGTTTCATTTCTAATTTTTGAATACACATCAAATATGAAACAATTATTTAAAATATATTTATTAACTATTATAACATCTTTTATGATTACCAAGGCCCACGTATTTCTATGTTTTATCATATAAACAGTTCACATCAATAAAATGAATGTTTTATATATCTCTTAAGTCTTCCTAAACCGTTCACCCGATTGCGATGAAACTTGGTCAGCTTATTGTTTACATCTACGCGATTGTTAGAGGGATAGTATAAAAATTAAAACTAAAGTTTTAAAAAAATGGATCTCGACCGCATCTATTTATCAAAGATTAATCTCCAAATAACTCGCCGAGCAGACACAATAGATTCAATAGAAATATCAAATAAAAGTTAAAGGTTAATTTTGTATATATTGCGTTGCGTACAATAGCTATATTGTACAACTATTGTACGCAAATGCCATGCAAATTACTCTCAGTGATAACTACTGTATTGCAGATTATGTAAGTAAATTTTTGGGAGACCTATCCTGTAAGTTTAAAGATGTAATTAAATTTTAGAGGTTTTGGCAACAGTTTCAAAAAATATAAATACAAATAATTTTGCGAAATCGTAATTTCAAAAAAAAAAAAAAAAAAAAACATCTTTTCAATTATATTAACAATTTTATGTCATAAGTATATTTTCTATGTTTAATCAAATTTAAAAGAAAATATTTTAATCACATTTTCTAACATCAAACTTCAGGGCAGCGGTGGCCTGGTGGTAAGGTCTCGGCTTCGGAACCGGAGAGTTTCAGGTTCGAGACTGGATTCCACCGAAGAGGGGGTCGTGTGAGGGGGTCTCTTGCACTTTAAATCTGTCAAGCCAAATGTCCTCACGCTGGTGTGGTGTGGAGAGGGGGGTGCCAGTTCAGGTGTCGTCCTCGTCATCTGATCTTGGTTCAAAATGACGAGGTCCGTCCCAAAATAGCCCTCATGTTGCTTTAAACGGGACGTTGATATAACTAAACTAAACTAACATTAAACTTCAGAATTCTGAACGAATATTCAACGAATCAGGAGATACAATAAATAGTTTCTTTCATTACCATTCTGAAAGGGCACCAAGCTTTAAAAATCTAAAAGAATATCCAATATAATCCAAATCTTAAATATAAAAATGAATATTTGTTCGCATTTTATATATGTCGTATCGTTCATCTTATTTCGATAAAACATCACCAAATGATTGATTGATTGCATTAAATTTTTTTTTTGGTGGCAGTAACGCGCTGGTTACCAGCTAGTAAAAAACAAAATCGAAACAATAAAAAGACTGTTTTTTAAAATATGAAAGTTTTTTTAATATGAATTATGTTTTCAATCATAATAAAACTTTTGATTGAAGGAATCAAAAAACTTACCCGTCAAACAACAAATATCAGAAGAATAGGAGAGTACTTACCTATAAAAATAAAAGACACAAATTAGTTTAAATTGACATAAAATAAATAAAACAATAAAGAATCCATAAAAATCACAATAATATTTCAGATTAATTATTAAAATGTTAATATATATGTGATATTTTTCTTAACTTAATCATTTCAAACTTCAAAGCATATCTACATCAAT
Organism: Argiope trifasciata; assembly: GCA_026543055.1. Classification (NCBI taxonomy): domain Eukaryota; kingdom Metazoa; phylum Arthropoda; class Arachnida; order Araneae; family Araneidae; genus Argiope; species Argiope trifasciata. The sequence goes on from JAPMOQ010000814.1 coordinate 279,219, forward strand.
TCAAAGATAGATTCGTTTCATTTTTCTGATTATTAACCTACTAGCCGCCTTTGGCGACCAGCTGGTTCACCAAGAGCAAAGCGTTTTAAAATTTTCAATTAAATCACATACTCATTAGCCTTGAAGTAATTCCGGGCATTGATGGACCTGAAATTAATATTTTCTTGAAGATGATGGACGGAAAGCTCTAAAAGAACACGTTTTCTTAATAATATTTTTTAATTTTATAAATCAGTCAGTTTTAACCATCGGTTATGCTTCCAAAATATTAAAAAAAATTTCGATGATGTTGCCAAAATATTAAATGTTTTTTTAAGAATGCGAGAAAGGGAAAAAAGTATTAAATTAATGATACAGATATTGCAAACGATTATAGAAATATGCCATTAAATCGGGATTTCAATGCATATCCTGTCTAAATTCAATCAGGTTTACCGTAAATAAAGAAGATTTATTGAGTTAATATAGATATTGCAACCGATTGTAGAAACCTTTGCTTTGCATTTATTTTTTAAAGAAAATCTCACATTTTATATTTATTTTATTTTATCCAGTCACGTGTTGGAAGTTGCATTTCTTTAGATTTATTTTGCAATGATAATTTTTTTTATTCGAACTTCCGGCATTCTTTTATTTTATCCAGTCACGTGCTAAAAAAACATGGTTAATTATTTCTTTAAAAATTCGTTAAAAATAGAAGCTTAAGTTATACATTAAAACATTGATACCATTAGAAGGCTAATTTTTTTTTATCTTTAAATTGATGTAAAAAGTATGTTTGTGCAATCATATTTTCGGAAGTTATAGCGGAAAAACGTCAAAATTTCGCTTAAATTTTAATTAATTCAAATTCTAATTAAAAATTTGAAAAAAGGGCTCCGAGGTGCACATTCCCAACCCCCAAGGTATGCATGTACCAAATTTGGTAGCTGTAGGTCCAACGGTCTGGCCTGTAGAGCGCCAACACACACACACACACACACAAACACGCAGACACACACATTGAGCTTTATTATAAGTATAGATTAATGTCACGTCTAACAAGCCATTTTGAAAGAAATGTCGTTTTCACATACTTATTAGATAATGGTTAATATAGAAATCCATATGACAGCAAAATTTCTTACATTAATTTTTAAGAATTAAAACAAACTCATGATTATATATTTTTAATTCTGTTTTTATGAAATATAAAATTGCGTGAATGGATTTTAGTCTTCTAACTTGCATAATCTTGTAGATTTATTAATTGCTAGATGTTTTCGGTGGCCAGCTGGCATACACAAATCTAATGCATTAAAATGAATATTTGTTTGTAGAATAGAATAATAAAATTAAAATAAATACTATTTATGCATCTCCTTTGTATATCCTTCCATTTCAATGAATTTATTCATTGCCGACAAGAAAATAAATAACATTCTTAATCAAACAAGACAGTTATTTCAAATTCCAAACGATCTTTCCAAGATTATTTCTTCTGCGGCAGCAACGCGCTGGGTACTACTAGCTAATCTATATTTATAATAAAGCTCAATGTGTGTGTGTGTGTTGGCGCTCTACAGTCCAGACCGTTGGACCTACAGCTACCAAATTTGGTACATGTATACCTTGGAGGTCGGGAATGTGCACCTCGGAGCCCTTGTTTTGAATTTTTAATGAGAATTTGATTTAATTAAAATTTAAGCGAAATTTCGAAGATTTTCCGCTATAACTTCCGAAATTATTATCGGACAAACATGATTTTTACATCAATTTAAAGATATAAAAAAATTAGCTTTCTAATGGTATCAGTGTTTTAATGTATAACTCAAGCTTCTATTTTTAACGAATTTTTAAAGAAATATTTTAACCATGTTTTTTTTTTAACACGTGACTGGATAAAATAAAATAAAACAATGCAGGAAGTTCAAATTAAAAAAAAAAAGAACTATCATCGCAAATCAAATCTAAAGATATGCAACTTTCAGCACGTGACTGGATAAAATAACATAAATATAAAATGTGACATCTTCTAAAAAAATAAATGCAAGGCAAAGGATTCTAAGATTGTTTGCAATATCTAAATCATTTATTCAACAAATCTTTTTTATTTATGGTAAACCTGATTGAATTTAGACAGGATATGCATTGAAATCCCGACTTAATGGCATATTTCTATAATCGTTTGCAATATTTGTATCATTAATTCAATAATTTTTTCCCTTTTTCGCTTTCTTTAAAAAACATATTTAACATTTTGGCAATATCACCGAAAAAAACATTTTTAATGTTTTGGAAGCATAATCGATAAATTATTAGAGCATTCAACTTAAAATGTTTTTCCGAATAAAGTTCCCGACTTTTTAACTACTAATAACTGAATCTTTCAACTTAAACTATTTCTAAAATTTTGACTAAAAAATATATGATTGAATTGGAAATTTTAGAACGCATTACTCATGGTGAACCAGCTGGTCGCCAAAGACGGCTAGTATATTATACAAGAATATATCAGATTAAATAAATAGAAGTTCTCGTTTCCATTCTAACAGTGTAGAAATTTAATGTAAGCAAATATAAAAAACATATTTTTTGTTTAAATATATGAATTGAAATAAGATAAGTCGTTGCGCAACGACTTATCTTAAAGTAATGAATTTCTAAAATTCATTAAATTCATTTTCGTCGAATTTGAAAGCCAACAAAAATTCTAATTTTCCATCGCTTTGAAAAAAAATTATATTTCTATAAACTACGTAATCATATCCCACGAAATTGAAAGTTAATCCTTTTAAATGAAAGAAAAATTTAAATTTTTCCCATCGACAGTACCAAACAATCATTCAAATACTTGACACAATAATCTACCACTTGTTCAAAAGTCACTTTTAAACAAAAGGAAAATTAATTAATTTTGTAATAAATCCCTCTATAATAATAACTTGAATTAAAAATATCATCGAAAACTAATGCAAAGCATGCGGACATCAGAATTCAAGATTATATTATTTTTATTTTCCATTATTGCTTCTACTTTTGAAAAAGGATTAAATTAGTTTCAACGGTATGTTTTGGATTTGGTTAAATGATAAAAATTAAAAATACAAATCTAATTATGTATTTTAATTTACAAAGTCACATTAAATGATAAAACGAAACAGAATTACAAGTATTAATTTGGAATTTCATCAATTTTGCAAGGATTATGCCTAAATAATTTTTAAAAGTAATAACGCATATGTTTTTGCTTCGATTTTGGCGGGAAAAAAGTTCGAAAATAGGAGAAACGTTTTTCCTCAGAAGAAATACTCCTTTTTCAAATTTTAATGAAATTTCTAGGGGCTTTTTAATCAGTAAATAGAAGATTTTTTTTTCGTATTTTAAAGTCAGAGAAGCACATATTTCATCAGTATTGTTTCAGATTAGAAAAGTTTGAAAACATTTTATAAAATTGAATATTTTACTGTGTAAGCTTTTCACAAAATATTTTTAATGGTGATACATGCATCATAGATATCAAGAGTGACTGATTCAAAATGTTAAACTTATTCATAGTAAGAAATTGAATTACACAAGAGAACTATTGAATTATATATTTTATGTAAATGTAATCAAAATATGAATATTAATTTCCTGAAATTGCAATAATATAAAAATAATACGAATCTTGATGAAAAGATGTGTAATGAAAAGAAATTTCAATAAAAAATAATAATGTAAAAATTATTTTAAAGAAAGCGTCCGACGAATATCGTCTGCATGCTTTATAAACATTTGTAAAATATATAATCGTCTGCAAGCTTTATAAATTTTTGTAAAA
>JAPMOQ010000814.1:283030-301489 GCA_026543055.1 Argiope trifasciata
ATCGTCTGCAAGCTTTATAAATTTTTGTAAAATATATAATCGTCTGCTATCTATATACAAATGAAAATTTTGCAAAAGTAGTAAAATTAATCAAAAAATGTATTGAAATTATATAGCTAAAAAAAAACGTTTATAATATATATTTTTTAATTCTCCACCTCATCCTTTTATGTCATTGTCATTTGGAAAAATTTTATGAATTATTCGTAAGCATAACATATTAAAATTATTATCTTATATATAATTTGTTTTAGAAAAGACGCATTGTTGAATGTGATAAGATATAAAAGTTAATTCAAAAGATTTAAATATATAATATTTTAAATACTAATATGGGTTAGTTGACGATATATATTCTAATATTATAAATGTGGAAGTTAAGATGTTTGCATGGGTCTTTGTTACTCAATCACATCAGAACGGCTGAACGGAATTGGATGAAATTAAGCACAAACGTAGAATAATACTCAAAAACGTAGTATGGGACTCAGACTACTTTTTGTTCCGGTTCATTGAGTAGTTCATTTCTTATTCCTTAAAAACTAACTTTCGCGCCAAAAAGCTGTCAAATCCAGCCAAAGATGAGTAAGGCTTCAGTTTTTTTTCTTCCAAACAGAAATGAGCTTAGGCTTAGCAGAATTTCGACCGATTATTTCAAACGATTCTGTTTATTTTCTGTGTGTTTGATGAATTTAAAATCAAATATTGTTAATGAATCGATCTTTCGGATTCATTCTGAAGTACTTTTAAATGAAAAGAAAACAGAATAAAAGAAATAAAAAAAATTCTAATCTGCATTGCGTTACCCCAACTGGCGTAGGAAAGCCAAGACTTTGCATTACGCCAACTGGCTTTGAAATTTCGCAACTGACTGTTGTTAACTGGGTTTTGATTTAAATTAAAAGTTTAAAAATAAATGTGTATAATAATGTTTTAGCTATCTCCATCTCGATCCATAAATAAAATGGATTTGGACTTGAGTTACTGTTTTGTTTTATTTTGGGCATACGATGTAAATAAATTGTTTTTACGTTAGTTGTGTGTTTTTGTCATTAAATTGTATTTATGTTATCTACTTTTCGAATATGCTTATACTTTTAAATTTATCATTTTCAGGTTAGGTTTAATTTTTTTTATTTGTCATTGTTTGATAGTTTTTCGTACATATACATCAAAATTTCCACACGAACAAAGTCGCGGGTAATAGATAGGTTCTAATATTTAATAAATAGATTCTAAATTATTTTAGTCAAATTGTTTTGATACTTTTATAACCACGATTCCGCCAAATTGTTAGATATTTAATCTCAGAAACTTTAATTATTTCCCATATGCTCTGATGTTTCATCATGTACGAATCTTTTTATTACAGAGCAGTGAAAAAAGGCACGAAAGCACTATTAAAAAGATTTCTAAAGTTCTTTGGCGTTCTACATTTCGCAATATTCTAATTTTTATTTCTTATTTTTTTCCCGTCCTCTAGACCAGTGCTCCGCAACCTTTTCTCACCTACGACGCACCTTATTTCTTTCTAGAATTCCGCGGCACACCAGAAGCTAAAGTATATAAATATTCATTGATGCACAAATTTTACAATAAATGTTTGTTTTTTATTTGAAAGGTATCTATACGTATAATAAAGCTCAATGTGTGTGTGTGTGTGTGTGTTGGCGCTCTACTGGCCAGACCGTTGGACCTACAGCTACCAAATTTGGTACATGTATACCTTGGAAATCCGGAATGTGCACCTCGGAGCGCTTTTTCCAAATTTTTAATTAGAATTTGAATTAATTAAAAGTTAAGCAAAGTTTTGACATTTTTCCGCTATAACTTCCGAAAATATGATCGCATAAACGTGATTTTTACATCAATTTAAAGATTGAAAAATTAGCCTTCTAATGGTATCAGTGTTTTAATGTATAACTTCAGCTTCTATTATTAACGAATTTTTAAAGAAACATTTTAACCATGTTTTTTATCACGTGACTGGATAAAATAAATGAAATCAATGACGGAAGTTCAAAAAAAAAAACTATCATCGTAAATCAAATCTAAAGAAATGCAACTTTCAGCACGTGACTGGATAAAATAAAAGAAATATAAAATGTGATATTTTCTTTAAAAAATAAATGCAAAGCAAAGGTTTCTATAATCGTTTGCAATATCTATATCATTAACTCAATAAATCTTCTTTATTTACGGTAAACCTGATTGAATTTTGACAGGATATGCATTGGAATCCCGACTTAATGGCATATTTCTATTATCGTTTGCAATATCTGTATCATTCATTCAATAATTTTTTCCCTTTCTCGCTTTCTTTAAAAAAATATTTAATATTTTGGCAACATCACCGAAAAAAACATTTTTAATATTTTGGCAACATCACTGAAAAAAACATTTTTAATATTTTGGAAGCATAACCAATAGTTAAAACTGACTGATTTATAAAATTAAAGAATATTATTTAGAAAAGGTGTACTTTTAGAACTTTCCGTCCATCATCTTAAAGAAAATATTAATTTCAGGCCAATCAATGCCCGGAATTACTTCAAGGCTAAAGAATATGTGATTTAATTGAAAATTTTAGAACGCTTTATTCATGGCGAACCAGCTGGTCGCCAAAGGCGGCTAGTACATACATAAAACCATAACATACTTATTTCAACGCAATCATAATAATTATTAATGTAATACCTGCGCTTGTTTCAATGAACACAAAAGTTTCATATTTGGCCAAATATTTGACACCGCGACCCGAAGTTCTTGGTCAAGATCTTTTAAGTATGACCGCTTATCATTTTTAATTAATACAAGAGTTGAAAACTTTGCTCACATAAATATGTCGTCGAAAATGGAAGTAATGTTAAGATTGCTTTGTAGGAAATGTGAGGATATTCTTTTTTAACGTAAATCCAGAAAACATCTAATGGAACTTCGGAGAAGTATAATTTTAAAGTCATGTCATTATTTAAATCTTTTCTCACCAGAGTACCATTGAATAATTATTTAGTTATAATAATTATTCTTGAGTATATTTAGAAAAATAGACATTATTATGAAAAAAATTGTCATAGTGTATTAAAAACATGATGAAAAATTGTAAAATGTCAAATACAATGTATTTGATCGTGGCACACCTGTATCTGGCTCATGACACACCGGTTGCGGAGCACTGCTCTAGACTACACTGATGTTAAACAAAATATTTCTTCTTTAGCTTTTAACAATGGAACAAAATCATCCTACTCAATACTTTATGATAACATTGAAAATAGGTAGAATTAAGGGACAAATTCCCATTGATATAAGTTATATAAAAAACTATTCTTAAAAAAATTCCTAAAATTTATCTCGATTATTAAATGGGAATCATTAAAGAAGCAATAATAATTTCGGGAGTTATCAAGGATAAACACTTAAAGTTAGATTAATCTTTAATTAATTAATTAACACTTCAAATAAACCACTCCAAATTGTCGTTGCTAAGTCCAGTTTAAGGGGCAGAGTTTTGTTTCAGTGGTTTTCTTCCCGTTTCTCTCTTTGCTATAAATGCACGTTTTCGCTCATCATATCCAAAGATATACTGTTTTAAAACCAAATTAGTAGATTTTTTTAAATCAAATTATGAGAAAAATCGATTTAAAGAAAATCTGTTAAATCTATACTTATAATAAAGCTCAATGTGTGTGTGTGTGTTGGCGCTCTACAGGTCAGACCGTTGGACCTACAGCTACCAAATTTGGTACATGTATACCTTGGAGGTTGGGAATGTGCACCTCGGAGCCCTTTTTTGGAATTTTTAATTACAATTTGAAATAATTAAAATTTAAGCGAAATTTCGAGGTTTTTCCGCTATAACTTCCGAAAATATTATTACACAAACAGGATTTTTACATCAATTTAAAGATATAAAAAAATTAGCTTTCAAAAGGTATCAGTGTTTTAATGAATACACTAAACTTTTATTTTTAACAAATTTTTAAAGAAATATTTTTACCATGTTTTTTGAGCACGTGACTGGATAAAATAAAAGAAAACAATGATGGAAGTTCAAATAATAATAATTAAAAAAATCATTGTAAATCAAACCTAAAGAAATGATACTTTTAGCACGTGACTGGATAAAATAAAAGAAACATAAAATGTGATATTTTCTAAAAAAATAAATGCAAAGCCAAGGTTTCTGTAATCGCTTGCAACATCTAAATCATTTATTCAACAAATCTTCTTTATTTATGGTAAATCTGATTGAATTTAGACAGGATATGCTTTGAAATCCCGACTTAATGGCATATTTCTATAATCGTTTGCAATATCTGTATCATTAATTCAAAAAAATTTTTCCATTATAAAATGTGATAGTTTCTAAAAAAATAAATGCAAAGCCAAGGTTTCTATAATCGTTCGCAACATCTAAATAATTTATTCAATATTTTTTTTTCCTTTTTCGCTTTCTTTTAAAAATATATTTAATATTTTGGCAACATAACAGAAAAAAAACATTTTTAATTTCAGGCCAATCAATCCCCGGAATTACTTCAAGTCTAATGAATATGTGACTTAATTAAAAATTTTAGAACGCATTACTCATGGCGAGCCAGCTGGTCGTCAAAGGCGGCTAGTAAGTTATAAATATAAGTTAGCACGATAAATACAAACTCAGGAGAGCTAGATAGATACAAAACGGTGTCCACGTTTAACATTTATGGTGAAGATACGAATCAAATTTTGACTCAAATCCACCGTCCGTCTGTCTGCACTTTCAGAAATATGTTAACGCTATAGCTTAGAAACGCAATGAATAAAATATATTTTTCATTTGAGATATTGTGGAAAAAGAGTGCAGCTTTTAAAAATTAAATTTATCTTTCAATCGATTGAGAAAAATGCATTTAAAATACAAATTTTATTTTCAAATACTATTAACCGCATGCCAGGGATTATTCATCAAATAATTAAAAATAATGACCCAATAGATTCAGCAAAAATGCCAAAGGCAACTATAAAATAGTTACCTTTGGCGGTAACTATTTTTTGAAGGTGTATTTTTTACGCCAAAGGTAACTGTTTTGTAGCTATAGCACACCATTGTCATGCAAGGCTTCTGTAGTATAACATCTATATTGGAGAAATATCTACATATTAGTTTAATCAAAACCATCTATTATTACATCTCTATTAGTTTGGTAGAAATTACTCCCTCTTGTTATTGTAGGCGTTTGAAAAAGTTTTAAAAATTTATGGAGCCTCAAATTTTAATAGTTGGAGAACACGTATGATTAACTGACTTCATCAGTTTATTTAATCGATTTGTAAATACAACTGATGATTTATTTTTGTTACAGAATCTCATGTCAATTTCTTTCTTACGATTCTACTCCACAAAGCTGCGATTTGCAGTGAGAAAGATTTCCCGTATTTCTCCGTTACTCGGTACTTATTTTTGTTATCCCTTTCCCAATGTTGATTTTCATTCGTTTTTTTTGAATTTTTTGGAAGTTATATAACGTACTTATATATTTCTAAGCGAGAAATAAATGTCTCCTCCTCCATCTGGCATGTCACCCCTATTTTTCAGAAATGGAATATACCCGAGAAATAGAACCGCATAAGAAAACAGACTGAATTCAATGAATTTAAAGTACTTTAATCTTATCGAACATATCAAAAACCAACCAAGTTGGATTATGTAAATCGAGGCAATTTATAACATGGGTCAGTCAATGGGTCGCGTAGGCAGTTACTATAATGAGAAAATTCTTTTAAAGTCAGTATAACTAATTCTTGCACGAATAATATGAAAAGTATTCCGACCTTAACTGGCATTAAAATTAACTTACTGGCATGAAAATTCTTTTAAACTTATTCAGTTATTTTAAACTTCATTAAGTTAGTTTAAGTTAAAAATTTAAGTTTTAATTGTTAGCGTTAACATTTAAGCTAATATCATTAATTAATAGAATAATAATAATATCAATTAATATGATAATAACATTTAAGTTAAAATAATAGCATTTAAATTAAGATAACATTTAATTAAGTTGATATTAAGTTATCATTTAATCAAATTAATAAGGTTATAATTAATAACTAATCAGTAATTAAGTTAATCATTTAAAAGATTAATTAAACTACTCATTCTGTATAGATGCTACAATTAATCATTTAATCAAGTTAATTTTGTTAAGTTATTAATAACTAATCATTAATTAAGCTATAATTAAGTAAATCATTTATTAAAGTTAAGTTATCATTCATGATATTAAGTTATTCCTCAATTAAGTTATGATAATAACATTTAAGTTAAGGATTAATTAATATGATATTAAAAAGTAAGTTAACATCATTTTAAACTTCATTAATTGTTAATGTTAACATTGAAGTTAAACTTTCAGTTATTTTAAACTTCAGTTACTTTTTTATTCGGTTATTTTTAACTACACAGTTTATTTATTCATTATTAACTTATTGGCATTAAAATTCTTTTAATGCCAGTATAACTAATTCATGCACGAATAATATAAAAAAAGTATTCCAACCAAAGCCTAATTCAAAGCAATGCATTATTCGAATTTTATTTTTCAAACTTACAATCAGATTTTCATCATCATTAATAATAAATCTCAGAAACGAGCAAACTTCAAGAGTTAATTAAAAGTATGAATCTAATTAAGCACTTTAATTAAGCCAATCTCATCAGAAGTTGCAACTTCGCATCTTTCACAGTTAATGAAACACAAAAGAATTAGAGATTCATTGTTTCATTATTCAGAAGATTTGAGATTCATTAATTCCGTTAGAAATACTGCCAAACGATAATTTGGCTTTCGATCTTTCATCATTTCCTGTGTCTGTAAATACAGAAAATAATAATAAAAAAAATACCACTCTTAGCGTCAACCGATTTGATAGTTTAGATTAAATTCTAAAAGGAAATCTACGATCCAAATCTCAAGTTTTCATGTGAGAATAATATTATTTGTTAACTCATTATTTGTATTAAAGGATTTAAGTCATTAACCGAGTTTGAAACAATCACGAGTTCTCTCTCTCTCTCCCTATATATATATATATATATAACCTTTAAATTATATAATGCAGTTATTTCATAGAATAACGATCTGCAGCCTGTTAAAGTGTAAGATAATCTATATCATATATCTAGCTTTTTAGTGTAAGGTACATTTACGTTTCGTTTAACAATATGGAAAGTAGTGGTGAAAAAAACGTTAATTTCGAATGCAAATGTTCATGTAAAACCCAGTGTGTCAACAGAAAATGTTTTTGTTTTAGAAATAATGTTCTTTGCAATTCCAAGTGTCATTTTAGTAATCCTTGTAGTAACAAATTATTTCCATAAATACCATTTATACGCTGCATAAATTAGATAAATTGTTTATTTTACACTTTAACTGTCTTTCATTAGTTAATTTATAGAATACCCAGTTATTCTATGAAATAACTAGTTAAAGTGTCAAATGAATAACATACTACACACTTTAACGGACACGATCAGTTATTTCATGGAATAACTAGGCATTCTGTGAAATAACTGCATTATATATTTTAATGGTAACACACACACACACACACACACACACACATATATATATATATATATATATATATATATATATATATATATATATATATATCGTATTTTTAAATATCGACGCATGCGTAATCTAATAATCTCTTGATTGTTTCAAACCAGTTTAAACTGTTAATGACTTAAATTAAGATAATTTGTAAGAATTCAAAGATCAGCTGTAACTTTAGTTGGCGAATTTGTTGTCGACGCATTTCGAGGCTTTAAAAACCTCAAACTAAAATATCATCATGTTCTCATATTATAAAAAAAATCGTTTTTATATATAAGTTAATTGAGAAGGTACGATATCTAATTCAAAATTTCAATACAAATTAATCATATTAGAAATGTCTGAACAAAACTTGTACAAAATATTTTTTTTAACCTATGCATTTCTAAAAAAATATTGAAACGAAATTACATCAACAGATTAGGAGGATCGGAAAGTTCTAAACCAACTGTAATTTTCATTAATGAAATATTGTTTCATTAGTTCTAAAACATTTTATTTTATGATGCAATGATGTTTATGATATTAATTACAATGATATTTATAATGCAATAATAGTATATTTCAATACAATGATATTTATTATCTGAAATTGCATTTTGAGCAAAATGGTTGAATTTATTGATGGAACTACATTTAAAGAAGTGACAGTTTATATCTTTATTTTTTATATTAAAGATTTGCTCAATGAAACAAATAATAAAAAATAGTATTGTAAATCAAATGTCGTCTGTTTCGTATTTTATCGTTTGCTAACTTATTTTCTTGTTTTTCTACTAGAAATAAATTATTCGAGGAAAATGAAAATTCGTGAGAAATGATCAACTATTTTTTTCCCGAAAATGAAAAATTCCAAGATATATTTTGAGAAAATTACGTCAAAATACCAAAGAAAATAAACTGCAGTGGAAAGCAATATCCCTTGATCGACTAAAAAATGGAACAATTTCGAAATAAAAAAAAGAACAACTCTTTTCATAAAATAAAATCCAATTCGTCAGAAATGCTGACAAAGAAATTCTAAATTAAATTTCAGCAATTCCACTCAACAGACAGTTCTGAAAAGTTTGAGCAATTAAATTCTTTTTTATCTCTGAATTCTATATCTCCATTTTATTTTTAAAAAAATTCTCCATCAATTTAAAGAGGCGAATATTAACCAATAGAATGATAAGAGCCAGAAAAAAAAATTTATTTAACAAACCATTCAGAGAAGCTTAGTTTAAACTACTCATTTTGAATTTCAAATTCCAAACGACATTTAAAGTCAGTTCCAATAAAGAAAAAAAATAATACGCTAGAATAAGATTTTAAGTTATTAGATTTTTTTTTTTTCAAAATATTGCAAGAAATATTTAGACAGTTTTTTGAACATATGTTTATTACAGTCTTTTTTAGTACAAAAATTATATAATATAGCTAAACCAAGTTTAATTCTGTTTTTCAATTAATTTTTATTGGCATGGAATTCGAGCATATTGTTTTAAAGAACTCGGCCAAAGTTTTGTAAAGAACATCAAACAAGTTCATTTAAATATTAAAACCAATTCTTTTAAATGTACTTAGTGAAAAATAGATTGCGCATATTAATACACTGACGGAAAAAAAATCCCAACACTAGGAAGAAGCTGTGCTAGATAAACGAAATTTGGTAGGCGTGTTTATACACCTGAAACATGACGTCGATTCAAATTTCGAGCTACGCGCGTAAGTGGGGCGCTAGTAGCGACACTATGAACATGCAAATGAGATTTACTTTAAATAAGCGCTGTAAGGCTCGTGATCGTTATTTACAGTTGAGATTTGAGTTAATGTTAGTCAAGAATGCCTCTAAGAAGACGAAGAAGCCATTATTAACAGCTCACTCAGTTTGAACGAGGACGTGTTGTAGGGCTACGAGAAGGTGGGTTTTCTTTCCGCGATATTGCTGAAAGACTTGGCAGGAATGTATCCACTGTGCATGATTATTGGCAGCAGTGGTCAAGGGAAGGTACTGCCTCAAGAAGACCAGGTTCCGGGCTGCCACGTGGTACTACTGAGAGGGAAGACCGTCGTATTCGGCGTATGGCTGTGGCTAATCGTACTGCGTCTGCAGCTGAAATTCGAGCTGCAGTTGGCACCACAGTGACACAATGAACTGTTACAAATCGGTTACTTCAAGGACAGCTCCGAGCCAGATGCCCTGTACAGTGCATTCCACTGACTCCAAACCACTGAGTGGTGTCAAGCTAGAGCTCATTGGAGGGCGGAGTGGATATCTGTTGTGTTTTCTGATGAAAGCCGGTTCTGCCTTGGTCGCAGTGATAGCCGTTTGTTGGTTAGAAGGAGGCCAGGTGAACGCCTGCTAATGACCTGTCTGCGGCCTAGACACACAGGGCTTACTCCTGGATTTATGGTTTGGGGAGCAATTTCGTATGACAGCAGAAGACTCTCGTGGTTATCCCACGCACCCTGACTGCAAATTTGTGCGTCAGCGTAGTGATAAAACCTGTTGTGCTGCCATTCATTAATAGCATTCAAGGGGGTATTTTCCAACAAAATAACGCTCGCCCTCATACCACTGTTGTAACCCAACATGCTCTACAGAGTGTCGACCTGTTGCTTCGGCCAGCTAGATCACCAGATCTTTCTCCAATCGAGCACGTATGGGAGGGATATCATTGAGCGACAACTCCAACGTCATCCACAACCAGCATTAACCGTCCCTGCATTGACCGCCCAAGTGCAACAGGCATGGAACTCCATCCCACCAACTGATATCCGACACCTGTACGACACAATGCATGCACGTTTGCATGCTTGCATTCAAAATTCTGGCGGTTACACCGGTTACTAATGTATCAACATTTCCCATTTGAAATGGCCCTTCTCGCCAATGGCTCTACCTGTGATCTTGAAACTTTAATCAATTAAATATGTTACCTAGACAAATGCATTCCTGGAATTTCATTTCTGTACAATAATTTTTTCTTTGTGTTGGGATTTTTTTTCTTATCAGTGTGTGGAGAAAAAAAACCTTTTATCTATATTTTTTTTATAACGATTTTTCAGTAATACTCTTTTTAGATTAAAAAAACACGTACAAGAATGTTTAAATGAAAACATACGAAACGATGTGATGACGGATCAAATCTGCGATGTCCGGGTTTGAAGTCCAGTAATATAACCATTCGACAAAAGCGTAAGTCACTGTCTCTTGGCTTATTAAGATGTCACCACAACGACACTGTGGACATAAATGAAGATTTTATTCAAAGTATACAACATAGGGCTGAGCATAACAATCACATTGATTTATAAGTCGAAGGTTTCTTTGATCCCAGAACTCCTGTGTCAATGTCGAGACAAAATTCTTCACAACCCCTTTAGTTTCGCCGTCTGAGTCGAAGGGCTTCCTTTTTAGATGTTTTCTCAAGGGACCAAACAAATGAAAGTCGCAGAGTGACATGTCCGAGCTGTAGAGTAGATGGTCAAGCGGCTACTACTTCAGTTTGGCCAGTTCCACGCGTGTGACCTTGGAGATTTCTGAACGCGTGTTATCACGGAGCAAATTCGGGCAGAATTTGTTTATCACTGTTTGGCAACATTTCAACCTCGCCCGGGGACATCAACACTTTCAATACGCAATTGGATAAGATTTCAATCAAACGATATTCTTTCATTGGTTTGAAAATTTTTTAAACCAAAAATTAATGATCAAAAACCAGACTATGACTATTTTGGGACGGTTCTCATCCTTTTTTGAACAGACGTGTTAGCGGGTCAGGACAACATTAAATGCGCCGGGGCTAAAAGTCCTCCCACTGGTATGGTGTGGTGTGGTGAGGAGAGGGGGTTGCCATCTCAGGAGTCGTTCTCGTCATCTGACCGCGACTCAAAATGACGAGGTCTGTCCCAAAATAGTCCTAGTATTGTTTCAAAACAGAACGTTGATATAACTAAACTAAAACTAAAAATCTTGTCATTTTGAAGCGCTGTCAGATGACGAGAACTACACCAGAGCTGGCAAACCCTCTTCTCACCACACCAGGGAGAGGGCGTTTGATCTGACTGATTTAACATGCACTAGATCTCCCTTATACGAGGGTTCTTCGGTGTAATCGGGACTCGAATCTCAAACCCTATGGTTCCAAAGCTGAGACCTTATCATTAGGCCACGTTGGCCAGAGGGGTTGGCGAGCATAAATAATCAGGTCTTAACCCCTAGTTTATATAAAAGTACAATACATTTTTGTGCAATATATTGCTACATAATTAAGGTTTTTAATTATATAGCATTATAATTACTATACAATTAATTTTTTTATTATATGGCATTATAATTGCAACATAATTAAACAAATTTAATTATATAACATTATAATTGCTAAACAATTAAAAAAATTAATTAATAATAAAAAAATTTAAATACTACATAATAAAAAAATTTAATTATATAGTATTATACATAACTAATAAAATTAAAATGAAATAACTATATATATAAATCTTTCCCATGCAACGAGATTGCAAACTAAACATTCGAATATAATTTAATTGTTTTTATTTCGAATCAAATATCTAAAATCAAACTTCACTGAAAATGTTTTATTTTCACTAAAAATATCCCAATAGAGATAAAATAAAACAAGATATCATCAATTTATTCCAATATTACAAAACAACAACTCATTTTTAAAACAAGTTTATAAAACAGTAAACTTCAAAAAGCTTTAATCGTAACTTATCAAAACCACAAACGAAATCGAACGCCTGACAAACAAAACACCCCTGTCTGAAACCATAAAGCTTTTAAAAGACCCTTACTGTTGAAAAATGCCGGGGCAAAGTTAAAATCGATTTAAGATGATGCGTTTGGTGGGAAACATCGATTAATCGGATTAACTTTCCTGTACGGGGGGGAAGGCACGATTTATCGGTTGAAGGAAAAAAGAACTTACAGGTTAATTCCCTTTTTTTTTTTTTTTTTAGTATTTCTTTCCTGATGAATAAAAAGGGTGGTTCAAGTAGAGTTACGGTGATGGTCGCCGATAATTATCTTCATAATGAAGTGAAGTGAAGTGTGAAGGAAAGATGGAGGCAGTTGCATGTTTCGAGGTCTGATTTTTAAAGGATTAGCTTGTTGCGAAATGGAGAGAATAAGATGGCGTATTAAGTTTGAAACATGAGATGATTTTTTTTCCTAATATTTCCATTTTTATATATGCACTAGCTATTACCCGTGATTCTGTTCGCGTGGAAATTTTGATGTATATGTGCAAAAAACTAACAAATAATGGCAAATTAAAAAAAAAATTAAACCTAACGTAAAAACGATACAATTAAAAGTAAAAGCATATGCGAAAAATATATTACATAAACACAATTTAATAACAAAAACACACAACTAACGTAAAAAAATTTTATTTACTCTGCATACTAAAAATAAAACAAAACAGCAAATTAAGTCCATTTTATTTATGGATCGAGATGGAAATAATAGTATACACGTGATTTATAAACTTTTAATTTAAAAGAAAACACAGTTGTCAACAATCACGGTCGAAATTTCAACGCCAGTTGGCGTTATGCACATGTCTGAAGAAGTAATTAATAGAGGAGTCGCAGGTAAAAGTTAGTTAAGAATATTTTTAATCTATAACCTTTAAAACTAATTTCACTAGAGAGTTCTCTGGTGTCTGTCTGTCTTGTCTCTCGCTTGCATTTTACCATCTCTATTTACATCTATTTCGACATCTATAGTTATATATATTTCAATATCCTGAAAATTCAGCGTGATTCGCGACTAAACACACACAAACTCCCCATTCTCAAAGAAGGCTCCTTTGAATATTTAAGAAGCAAGGAATCGAGGAGTCTCTCCATGGATACTCTTGAACGTGGAGCCCTCACTCGATGTTTTTTATTCGATTAGAACGCTGAAAGCGCGTTCTTATCCCGGATACAAAAAGCGATACCTTAATAATCGATTGTTCTGTGCCGTTTTTACTGTAGGCTACAGGATCGTTATTTATTCAAACGGAACCGGAGATTCTGGTTGGGAGAATGGTTTTGCGCAAGCAAAATATTGTATAATATCTCTCTTTCAGCGAATATAGCCTCGGTAACAAAAATTTATTATAGATTCAGGAATGGTGGCTCTCACAATAGCTAAATATTTCTTGTGAACCAGAAATGCAGTATAAGCCGAGGCTCATAAAGCTGGTTTTGAATATGCGTTCGGAACTAGCTTAAATATCTGAAGAAACGGATAAGGTGAGGTTTGGATTTCGAGATACGCAAATAATAGTAGTAAGTAAAAAGAGAATTTAACCAGTATTGTTTTTATCAATACATGAAATGCTAATAAAATAGTACTTTTTTAGCACTAAAATCTGTCAAACTAAAATCTCAATCATGTATTGCAGAAGAATTTTATAAACAAATTTTCAATTATGTATTTTATGCGCTTCAATTTCTCATATCTCTAGCTGGTACCCGGCACGTAACCTGCCGTCGAAAAATAAATTATTAAGAGCAGTTAACCAATGATTTGGCGATGTTTTATCGAAATAGGATGAACGGTGCAACAGCACATAAAGTAAGAACAAATATTCACTTTTATATATTAAATTTGCGTATTCTCTTAGAACTGTAAAGTTCTTTCAATACGGTAATGAAAAAAAAAAAAAAACATTTATTGTATCTCGTGATCCGTTTAATATTCGTCCAGAATTCTCAAAATTAATTTTAGAAAATGTTGTTAAAATATTTCCTTTTAATAATAGCTAAACATTGAAAATATATTTATATCACAAAATTGTTAATATAGTTGAAAATATAATTTTTGTAACTTAAGAGGGTGGAAAATTATTTGTACTACAATATTTTTGGTAGTTACTGAGAAAAATGTAAAAATTTATTCACGATAAAAAATAAAAAAAACTCCTGGGTTAAAAATCTCCAAAACTTTCTCGCATAATCTATACTTATAATAAAGCTCAATGTGTGTGTGTGTGTGTGTGTGTGTGTGTGTGTGTGTGTGTGTGCGTGTGTGTGTGTGTGCTGGCACTCTACAGCCCAGACCGTCGGACCTAGAGCTACCAAATTTGGTACATGTATACCTTGGAGGTTGGGAATGTGCACCTCGGAGCCCTTTTTTCGAATTTTTAATTAGAATTTGAATTAATTAAAATTTAAGCGAAATTCCAACGTCTTTCCGTCATAACTTTCGAAAATATGATCGCACAAACATGATTTTTACATCAATTTAAAGATAAAAAAATTAGCTTTCTAACAGTATCAGTTTTTTTCATTTATAACGTAAGCTTCTATTTTTAACGAATTTTTAAAGAAATATTTTAACCATGTTTTTATCACGTGACTGGATAAAATAAAAGAATGCCGGAAGTTCGAATAGAAAAAAATTACCATCGCAAAATAAATCTAAAGAAATGCAACTTTCAACACGTGACTGGATAAAATAAAAAATATATAAAATGTGATATTTTCTAAAAAAATAAATGCAAAGCAAAGGTTTCTATAATCGTTTGCAATATTTAAATCATTAATTCAATAAATTATCTTTATTTATACAGGATTGAATTTATACAGGATATGCATTCAAATTCCTTTCCAATGTCCAATTTGTAAAATATTATTAATACGCAAATATATTGTTTAATACTATTAATTTGATCTAAATGAAGTAAATAATTACATTTTATGTAGTTTGAGTCAAACAATGCATTTATGAATAATGAGTTTGAGATTTCTTCATACTTTGCTCTGTGAGCCATATTTTACAAAATATTTTTATTAATATTTTAAATAAAAGTTGCTACATGAATCAGTCTTCTAAATCAACCATTAAAACTGACTAATTTATAAAATTAAAGAATATTATTAGAAAAACACGTTCTTTTAGAACTTTCAGTCCATCATCTTAAAGAAAGTATTAATTTCAGGCCAATCAATGCCCGGAGTTACTTCAAGGCTAATGAATATGTGATTTAATTGAAAATTTTAGAATCCATTACTCATGGCGAACTAGCTGGTCGCCGAAGGCGGCTAGTCTGTAATAAAGTTGTTACCTCTAACAATGACTTGCATGACATTTACGGGCTATAGCTACAAAAAATTAATCTTTAACTTAGAAATTCCATTTCTACAGAATCTATTGTCCCCTCGGCGAGTTATTTGGAGATGAATCTTATAAATAAACAGATTCGGTTGAGATTCGAATCTTTTTTTTTTTAATTTTAAAAAAATATTGCATATCCGAAAGCTCTTGAATCATATATAATTTACATGTCATTCAATTTCAACGAATGTATTAATTTCCAATGTGAAAATAAATATTCTTTCTATTATTGCTAATTAAACAAGACGTTTATTTTAAATTTCAAACGATATTAAAAAAATATTTCTTCTGTGACAGCAACGCGCTGGGTATCAGCTAGTATTAAATATTTTTCAGTATAAGACATGTTTTAAAAAAACTGAAATATTAATAAATAATTTAATATAATTTTGACTAAAATTTATCTTTAGAATCAAGCAATGAAGAAATTTTTTCTGGTGTATCCATTTTAAAACTCTATTGTGTCTTTTTTTATAGATAATTGGATCTAGGTAGATAAATTGACTTGGGGAATAAGTTCGCATCATTTTTATCAAAGACTTTTTTAAAGAAAATCATTAGTAATAACAATCGATTAATCGATTATGTATTCTCCTCTGTTTACGACCTCCTCCCACCTCTTGACCGATTGGTCGATGCCGTTCTGTCAAAAATTGCTCGGTCTGGTTTTTAATGCCCTCTGTATTGTCGTAGGTAACGCCCCTCATATAGTTCGACAGGGAGCGAAAAAGATGGTAATCCGACGGTGCAAGGTCCGGAGAATATGGTGGATGCTGAAGGACTTCCCATTCGAACTCTTGGCGAGTTGTGCAACAAGGGCCTGGAGTTGTTGTGAAGGAGTATGGTTTGGCTTTGTCGATGGGGTCTTTTCAGTCGCATAGCCTCTTTCACGCGGCGTAGCTGGGCTATGTAGAGCCCCTTGGTGACCGTAAAATTCCTGCGAGCATTTCCAGTACACCATGCCATCCCAGACCCCCGCCCCCAAACGCAGATCATGGTCTTCTTTGGATGGAGGTCAGGCGTGACCATTTCCGTTCTGCAGACTTAAACGTATTCGTTGCAAATGTCCCGTGCTGCTTCAGCAGCTTTTTGGCCTGGATGAAAAGCGAAGAAGAGCTGGTGTCAAAAATGTAGATTTTTACCTCCTGGAGATTCCATATCTAAACCTTAAAAGTAATTAAAACTTAAATAACCCAAAAAGACGACTAGCACAGTTTTGTAGAACAGAAAGAGCTATATCGAATGAATACCGTGCACTTTGTCAAACAGCACGAAAATCGTTGGAAAACAAAGTAAATATAAAAACGCTACGAACTTATTCCCCAACCCAATATTAGCAGCCTTTAATGATTAGATGATTTTCCATGATTACTTTTAAATAAAACCCCAATCAAATATATTATGTAGATTTTAATGACTACCTTAGCAAATATATATATCCTATTTCGTTATATTCTATTTTCTTGAAATCTAAAGTACAACTCATTTACCATGATTATTTTTAAAAATTAAATATTTTTTTAATATTTACAAGAAAAATTAGTTTACCAATTTCCATACTATCATGTCAAAAAACTTGAAAGTGTAAAAGTCAGACTTACTGGTCGTGAAATAAGGCTCAAATTTATATTTTCAATACCTGAAAATAATTTCTTATGAGTATTTTCAACCATGGGTAAGACGACTAGACTAGAAGCGCAATAAATGAGACCACCATTAGTTCCAAAGCTAATAACAATGGATTAAATTTACGACTTCACTGACATTGGAATCACGTGATTCTTCCTAGTTGAGATAAGAAGTGAAAGGGAAAAATTATTCTCTTCCGACTCAAATGTTTTGTTTTTAGCAGATGAACTCAATAGTAAGAGATTAAAATTTATGGGTCGATTAATTTGTCTAGACAACCGGAAATCTCCTTTGAATAAGAATTTTTTTTTTCTGTTTCAGCAAACATTATTTGAACTTGTAGTAATACAATATAAAAATTGATTTTGTTAGACTCAAAGTAAAAAAAAAAAAAAAAATTCTATCGATTTTTGTCAGATTTGGAATTTATGTTTTAGCTTTATAGAACTTTATATTTCATTTGCTCGAATATGATAATAGAATTAAAATCATGAAAAAAAATCGAACTCGAGATTTTAATAACTTGTCTTATTTTAGATCTCCCTCAGTTTTAATATTTATTTTTGATATTATATCTGTTTGTGACTAAGACAATTCAAGACAATGCAAGATATAATAGAAGGGTTACAGTTTTATGTAAGAAAAGGGAAATAATGATATTATTAGAATCTAACAAGCTATCTCATATTATATAATGCGATTATCTATACTTATAATAAAGCTCAATGTGTGTGTGTGTGTTGGCGCTCTGCAGGTCAGACCGTTGGACCTACAGCTACCAGATTTGGTACATGCATAACTTGGAGGTCGGGAATCTGCACCTCGGAGCCCTTTTTTTGAATTTTTAGTTAGAATTTGAATTAATTAAAATTTAAGTGAAATTTCGACGTTTTTCCACTATAACTTCCGAAAATATTATTGCACAAACATGATTTTTATATCAATTTAAAGATAAAAAAATTAGCTTTCTAACGATATCAGTATTTTTAATTTATAACTTAAGCTTCTATTTTTAACGAATTTTTAAAGAAATATTTTAACCATGTTTTTAGCACGTGATTGGATAAAATAAAAGAATGCCGGAAGTTCAAAAAAAAAAAAAAA
>JAPMOQ010000814.1:381489-399025 GCA_026543055.1 Argiope trifasciata
ATAGCAAAATGCTTTTAGTGGTTGCAATAAAAAAATGTTGCGATTACACTTGGCGAAAAGTCGCTCGAAATATTTCATCTTCGGAGATTATACGCTAATCTTAAACGTAGTTGTTATAATTAAGACTTCCGGAAATTGATACTAATATCTTCCTACAAATTATCCGTGGACTATTTTAAAACTCAAAAAAATTACCTTTTTCATTTATTTATATAAATATATTTATAGTATTTTCATAATAATAACAGCAATCGAAAATTTTAAGTTAAAGTTACAATGAAGACGAAATTAAAATGATTAGGATATAATTTTTAGAACATAGCTAATCTAAAATTATTACTTCAAAAAGAATGTTCGAAATCGTCTTCTTATTGCAACAGAATATTTGAAATATTTGTGAAACAAAATACATCGCGTTTTTATTTTATTATATTTGATGGTTCTATTTAATTTTCCAATAAATATATAAGTCTATAATCATAGTTTTTTAAACACCAACTATAAGCTTATAATCATAATTTTTTAAACACACGCTTTAGTGCTGTTCCCAATAGTTATACTAATCATTACTTTGGAGAATAAATTTCTTTCTTAAAGGCAGACGATAAAAAACAGTACCATAATTATTCGCATTTATCGTTCAAAGTAAAGGCTTTCCTAGAATTATAAACAATATACTGATTTCCAAAATAGCTTCAAACTCCAACTTAACTATCAGAGTCATTTTCCTGTCATATCCAACAACCACGGCTATTCCATCGAGAGAAATCTCATTAACGTTGCCACTTTACCTGCACTAAACCCCCAGAATCGTCTGCGATGTTATACTTCATTGAAAGAAGCTTCATTAAAGCAAATTTTTATCGTCTGCTGGGGACTTAATCGATGTTTTGGGTCACATGATACAAGTATTAGTAACTTTAATTAATAAGTTCATGTCTTGGGCGATAATTTAAAAAAAAATCCCAATCATACGTGAAGATCCGATTATAGTTTCTCGTTTCCACAAAACTTAAATTAGCTACTACACTGCGTGAAAAAAGTAGAAGGACAGTCATTTTTTTGTACCTTTTGCTTTAATCTTACTGCTTTTTATCTAATTTTTTAAAGAGGTTGTTTTATTAATGTTTTAACTTAAGTTAGGTGAGAAATTTTTTGCTACCTCTATTTAAGGTTGAGAATTCAATACTTAACAACTTTTGGTGTGTGAAAAAAGTAGAAGGACACATAAGAAAAATTGATTTTGAAGCTGTTGGAAACCATAAAAATTGGTGTACTCTTTTACTTTTAATAACTTTTTGTTAAGAATAACGAATTTAGTTAGAAATTCAGAGTTTTTATTAGTTTTAGAATGCCCAGAGGAAAATCCTTAAATGAGTTCCAGAAGGACCAAATAGTTGCCAATAAAAATGAAGGAAAAGGTGTAATAGAGGTTGCACCGCAGCTTCGTATCAGTCCTAATACTGTTTCGAACTTCATAAGAAACCCTGAAAGTGACAGAAGAAAAAAGAAGACGGGAAGGCCAAAAAAACTTACTCAACATGATCAAAGAAAAATCATTCGTGAATTCAAAAATACAGGTGGAAGTGTCAACAAGGCTCAATGCCTACCAGGGATTACACATGTAGCCGAAAGAACTGTCTAGAACTATATAAAAAGATCAAAAAAGTTCATCTGCAAAAACCGGAAACACCACCCGAAGTGGAATGAAGGACACATTAAGCACCGACTGCAGTGGACTAAAGACTACATGTACTGGAACTCTGAATGGACCTCAGTTGTATTTTCCGATGAGAAAAAGTTCAGTTTGGATAGTCCAGACGGTTTTCAGTATTATTGGCACTGTCTTGGTAATGAAGAAGAGACTATATACTCGACAAATGGGAGGAGCTGATCTAATGGTTTGGTTAGAAGTTGGTTATGAAGGTAGAACAAATATAGTTTTTCTAAATGGTAGACAGAACCATCCAGACTCTAAACTCAAATCTTTTTCCATATGGCCCTGAGTTAGGAGGAGGCGACTGGATTTTCCAACAAGATGGAGCATCAATTCAGGCAGCAAATGGCGTTAAAAATTGTTTTGCAGCAAACAAAGTTTGTATTTTAAAATGGCTTACCAAAAGTCCTGATCTCAACATTGTATAGAACTTATGGTCAATGATTGTACGTCGTGTTTGCGAAGGAGGAAACAGTTTGAATCTGTAGCTGAACTGCAGAAATCATTAGAATGTGTATGGGACAAATTTTTCCAAACAGAAATGCAATATTTATATAGTTCAATGCCCAACAGAATTTTTGAAGTAATTCGAGCCAATGAAAGAAGAATACCATATTAATTATTATAATACACCCATTTTTTTAGAAGTGTCCTTCTACTTTTTTCACAGATTTCGACATCGTTAAAACCGATTTTTTAAATTAAGTGTACTTTTTTTTAAAAATGTGTCCTATTTCGTTTTATGTAGATACAGGTACCTGCTTGTACAAATTTTGTATGCAAAATAATTATTTAAAAAATGCTGTATTATTCATTTATTTAAAATAATCTATTGTCCTTCTACTTTTTTCACGCAGTGTACACTAGCCTCCACCGAGCTATTCATTTTCTATTATCTCGTGGCAATAGTTGAGTATGGAGTGCATTATCTAGCCCAAACGGCTTGGCGGTATCTGTGGTGGCTATCTAAATTAAAGTTTATCGCCAATCGTAATCGCTTCCAAACAAAGCACTAATTGGGTCAGTCATTTATAACGAAACCCGTTAAGGAGGAATGTTTGGGTATTATCGAATTTACGGGGGAAGTTCAGCAAGATGCAAGCATCCTTTGGAAAGGGAGGCCTTTGAGTATGACAGTAAATTTTGTTGCCGAAAGCTATTCAGAAATAATTGATGTTGGGTGGATGAATTATATGGGGGTGCTAAATTGGTGGCATTATTCTAGGTGTGTCTATATAATTTAATAACTCTTTATTGGAATCCGTTTATCATTTTTATGAATAACTGCCTATTTCAGGAATTAATTATGACTGAAAATTGAAGACTTCTTTACGAGTAATTAACTGTTTTGGTATAGGACATGCTTGATTACACATTGATAGGGACAATACGTCAGTGAATCACATGACCAGAACAGCCACTCATGTTCAAGATGACCAACCAGGAATCGGAGGCTATAGCCGCTGGTATTTTGTGATATATTAAAACTTTAAAAACCTTTACTGCGAAATGATATTTCTAAAGAAAATGTTGGACTGTAGCAATGACTACACAAAAATTTATTCTATTATGGAAATAAAATTCTCAATATTTTTTTTTTATTTAGTTTAAAACACGAAGGTCAATACTGAATATTTACCTGATTTTTTTAAGTGTTTAAGTGTAAATAAAAAGCCATTTTTATAAAAATTACTAGTTTAATAACTTTTTCAGATGTATCACTAAATTATTTTGAATTATAAGAAATATTTAGCATATTATTTATATAAATTTTAGCATATTTAGTAACATCATAAAAATGCATTTTTAGAGGATTTATATTTAAATTTAGAGTAAAATTTTGCTATTAACGTAAGTCTATGCTATGGCTATTAACTTAAGTCTAAATGGTAATTTAATTAGTTTTGATTATTAATTTTAGTCATATTTTTTATTCTTTTAAAAAATTTTGGTTAAAAAATAATGTTTTGAATGCTTAATCTTACAATATTTTCAGAGTTTTGAAATAGATACAGTTAAAAATAGCATTGAAAATGATATAAACTCTTTTTTTTCAACAACAGCAAAAAAATTGTCTCTGAAAATAGTCGAATAATTTAAAATTATCTGTTGTATAGTTAAGTGTAGCATAGTATTAAGTATAGAAAGTTGTATGTTAGTTAGTTAGGGTTTTTTGGCGCAAGTTAGAAAGTTGTATAGATATATTCATCTTTATAATTAAGAATTTAATGAGGCTTAGAATTAAAGTCAATTACATATAACAAATATTTATTATAATTTAAGAGAAATTAAAAAAGTGCTTATAAAAATACGTTTAAAACGCTCAGAAAATTCACTTAACAATTTTGGTACATAATAATTAATGAGTTGGCTTTCTTGATTTTATATGTTAATATTTTAGAAAATACGAATTTGAATTGAATCCAATCTTGTAAAAATAAACTTATATGAAATTAATTATATAATTGCACGCACATATTAATTTCATAATTATAGAATTGCTTTTATTTTCACAAAGCAGTAAAAAATATGAAAATGCACATTTTTTTTTATCTACAAAAGTAAATAAAAAGCTTAAATGTTTCACAAAACAATGTAATTTCTTTAAAAAATGCAATAAATAAATAAATGAAAGTAGAATGAATTAATGTCTACAATTAAGAGAAACAAAATGATAATGATGGAATTTTCAATTCAAAAAGATAATGATGGAATTTTAAATTCAACCAAAAAGTCAGATGCATCGTTTCCGAAGCTTCTAATTAAGAAGATTTGAATGTATTACTTTTCTACTTCGAAATGCAAACGATAATTTAAACCTTTGCCAGATGCGAGAAATCGCACGAAAATCATCTGCACTATAAACTACCGAGTATTCTTCTAAGCTGAAGTATGTAATAAACACCCACTAATAGTCAGAAAAAAGCGGAAAAAACTTTTCACTTTGTCTTGCGATGTTTCTAAGAATTCGAATAAAATATTTCTTTTAAAATTTGCATTTCCCACATTTTGCTATCATCGAATGGCAATAACAAATCGACTGCAAGATAAATGTTTCCAGGAAGAATTTAACTGCTGATTTCCGCTAAATGTAGAATTAAAATGAAATGCTTCTTTGAAATATTCTGAAGAAACTTTTCTAGAAATACATTTCTGTTGAGAAATCAAGTAATTTGAAATTGCTATGCGCATATTCAATGACGGAAAACCTTCAAAGAAAAAAAAGGTAATTTGCAATTTTTAAGAGCGATATATTGTTCGGAACGCATCCATTGAGCTTTTGTGGCAAATTCTAAGAAATTCGTTTTTTTGGTGTTTCATTTTCCACTAAAACTAAGAATTTGTGTTTTTAATTCATGATATTTTTCATCTATCCTCTGTTAATTCAATTTATTTTACAAGCAAAGTATGAAATAAAGCATTTCTTATAAATACCAAAATTAAAATATCCCTAATAGTTATCAAAATGTAAATATATCTTTTGCCCCTTGGTGCTTTACTGGGTAAACTGATAGATCTAGATAAAATTTGGGAGCTTTAAGTCCGTAAAAATTTATTTAATCGAACAAAAAAATATACCTTTCTGCTGATGTATTCAAATAATCTGGAAAATTGATTTAATGACTTAGACATAAATCTAATTTTTCAAAAAACAGTTATATCTTAAATCAGCGGGAAAAGTCACCCAAAAGCTTTTTAGCATACTTTCTAATAAATTTCTCATTTCTTTACATAATATTGAAGTACAATATTTATGAATTATTAAGCTTTGAAGTAACTTTAATACTTTTATTGAATCTATCATTTTTGGCGAATTATTTGGCGATAAATTCCTGGCATGTGGCTAATAGAATCAAAAAATCAACGTGTTTTTGATAGGTTTTGCACAACCGATTGAAACAAAAATTTGATATAAAACTGTACTTGTAGTCACAAATTCTCACATCTAATTTTATATATTTAAGTCCCCGGGTTTTTGAATTACTACAAAATTACATGTTTTTGAAATCACAAATCAACAACCTCTTGTCGATTTTGTCTAAAACTTTGTTATCTACACTATAGATGTAAAATCTTTGTACCGAATCTTATCTACCTAATTCTCTTCGTTTTGTAGTTATCGTGTTAACTTATATTCTACGTATTCGGAGCTGATAGCTTTCTGCAAACAGATTTCACATAAAATTTGACAGAAATTGGCAAGTGCCGTGAAAAGATTATACAGAAAATTTCAACCTTATAGCTTAAAGAGTTTCTGAATTATCTTTACCAAATATAAACGAACTATTTCCATATGTTTTTCTAACTCAAGGAGCTCTAAACCCTGGAAATTCGTCAAAATTTCGAGTTGGAATTTTTTGACAATCACTCTACTTTCTTTACGAGAAAGTGAAAAAAAAAAAAAAAACTAAAGAAATTTGTCTGCAAATAAGTTCTCATTCACTTCAATGATCTAAATTTTGATGGAGTTTTTTTCAACAAAAATAACAGAGTTTAAAATATCAGACATTGGATTAAAATCAAATTCTTTTATTGAAAAAAATATAAATGACTAAATCTTGCAGAATAATACACCTCGTTTTTATTTTTTATTTTAAAAGAATAAACAAACAGTTCATCCGGAAACTACAACGTACTTCCGGTTACAAAATGACTATCCACTGCTCCTCTGAAACTGACTTCTGCTTGATTTGAATATGTAACAAATTTAGCATTTCGCAAATATAAAATTAAACATTAGGAAGAATTATTCATATTAAAATAGAAATATCAATTAAACATAATGAATTGAAACTGAATTTCTCAAGAGACACTTTGAGAAATGAACGCGAAACTGCAAAATGTTGGCATCCTAGTTAGAGAATTACATACATAAATGGAATTCGTTTCAAAGTCTCAACTTCTCAAATGATTAATAAGTTTTGTAAATGCGTAATATTCATTTTCTTGGACTGAACTAATCAATCCTTCATGCAAATTAGTTATCAGTTGAAGCTCCATTTATGACATTTCCTTAGTTAACAATTCAAATAACCCTAACCATTCTATCTAGTTAAATAAATTACTTGGTTGCTTGGCATCCATTGATCAATGCTGCTAAACAAATATAGTCTGTCCGGTCATGTCAGTAATCCTAAAGGCCTTATCACACGGCAAAATATCGTCGGCACTTTCAGTCAGCAAACGACAACCAAAGTGACGTCACTTCAAAGTTTCACATGATGGGTTGAATTTCGTTTGTGGACAATATTTCCGACGTCATTTTCTAGCTGTTTAGAAAAAGTTGTCGATTATGAAAATTGCTTTACCGGTTTTTGAGGGTAGAAATGGAAAAGTGCTGACGAAATTTCACGGCGTGATAAGGCCTTAAGATTGACGCAAGATTGGAATTTTCCACCATTCTTGCAGTAAAGTGTTGGCAGCTTTACTGAAAAACATTCAATAGGTGATAGCTAAGAGCATATTGCTTTTGCTTTCCGATGAGAAACATTTTTTTGGGAGGGAAGGGAGGAATAAAAAAAATAACATCTTTCAAACAAAATTATTTATATCATAAGATGGCGGACTGTCGAATGATTATCATTTTTGGCGATCGCCTCTGTTTGTAGCGGCATCAAAATATCTCGCCAAATCCCAGGTGGTATCCATTGCGTGATATTGATGTGGCTGAACATGTTTCCGCATTTCTTATAGAATCTAATCACAAATTTATGAATTCTTAATGCGTTTTGACACTTTCTAAGTGCTTTCAAGTGTTTTATGGGTTCCGCCTTACTTGCTAGTAAGTGACTTATTGTGACATGCTATCGGAGAATTCTCTAAAGATATCCTATTTGCCATGACATCGTTTTAAATAACTCAAAGTTTGTTTTTGCTAAAGAAACTGATGTATTTGAATGTAACATCATAAAGATTTCTAGTTAGACGCGTCTTTCAGGTATTCTGTTACTGAAAATTTAAATGATAGGTTTTAAATACCCAAACTACGTTTTTAAACAGACAAAAAGTTGGTGATTTGTAAATTTTTTTCATTAATAAAAGACATTTATTGTTAGAATGACGAGCGAAAAATTCATTGTAATGTAATGTTCATGGTAATTAATGTTTTCTTGTTCATAGGTCTTACTTATTACAAAGCCTTTGGACAGAATATCACAAATAAAGTAAGATTTGTATTTTTCACCAGTCGTGCAGCAAAGTGCTGACAACCAGATTAAAAAACATCTGACAGCTGATAGTTTAATGTTTAATAAAAATGAAGCGTTACACGATAGAGCAACGAGTCAATGCAAGATCTGAATTAAGCAAAAAAAAAGAACCTCGTTTTCTCTTCTTTAAATAGTTACATTTTTACTGAATGTTAAAGCATACAGGATAGTGTTATATATGGAACAAAAGATAGGGCATATAGCCTTTACGATACTTTTCACGGCACATATGCACTTTTTCGTTGAAATTTTCCATGCCTATTTAGAATAAATGTGGTTGAATTTCGTTGATGTAGCATTAAAATTCCTTCATTGCTTATTGTTTTTTTTTTTTTTTTGGTATAGGCGTTTGGCTTCAAATACCTCTATAAAAAGAAATTCGATGGTGTTAAATCATACGATCTAGAGGGCGTTTCTCAAATTTTCGAACTGTGGCCGTCAGACTTTCATTATTTTTTAAAATGGTATTCAACAATGGAAATGCGCTCTTTTATCGTGGAACGATCCATTTTTACTACCCCTAAACTATCAGATTATTAGATGGTTTTTGAAATGGGGCTACCAATGTTTTACTTCATGTATGGTGCCAAATTCAAATTCCGAGCTAATTTTAGGACATCTTTTATTAACCTTTTAACATCCTTTATAAACCACTATAAGGATATACAGATGGCTTCTGTTTTATAATGTGCAAGGTTTCATGACAAAATTTCAGAATGACGTGAATTCCCAAATAATAATAACGATGAGGTCATTTATTGTATTTGTTTCATTTCCTTTCGCAAATTCTTATAAAATTCATCGAATTCATAAATAGATACAATTTTGCAGTTCTATAAAAAGAAAGAGAAACAAAGAACTAAATTTGCTGAGGAGGAACGTTATTCTGAAGGATGACACCATTTACACCATCGCAATCACACGCGAGAATCAGCGTAATTCATTCTAAAGCATTTTGCTGGGTTCTGAATAAATTTCGGACGTCTTAGTGACTTATAATGATACCATTCGTTTGATTGGCGTTTCAATTTCGGTTTGTATTATATGGCCCAAATCTAATTCAGTGTTTCGGTACTGCTGTCTACCAATATTCAATTTTTATCCAACTACGTTCTTCGTGTTTTGAAAACATCCTGACAACGCTAACTTTAAACCGCAAGCTAATACAAGGATCGGTTCTTCGCGTCACTCCGCATGCGCGTGACGTAAAAAGGACGAGTCTTTTTTTGATGAGAGGTAAGGTAGATATGTAGCTAAGGTATGGTATACGTGACATTATTTGATTTGGTTGCATGGACAACATAATCACAAATCAATATTTTTTTCGTCTACTTAATTATATTAATTTAGATTTGTTTCATAAAAAGGTTTTATTTTATTTAGATTTCATTTTTGTGAACTTTTTGTTGTTGAATTCGGAATTAAATTTTAATTTCGATTCCGTCATAATTAGTTTCGATTTAATTTTTGATTACTCAGGAAATGGTTTTCAATTATTTAATGCTTTTATGGTTGTTATATATATATATATAACTCCAATTTTGCAGTTCTGTCAAAAGAAAATGAACTAAGAGTTAAAATTGAGCCGCACATAAAAAATAAAAAAAGGTATTCGTGTGGTACAATAATTCGCGCCAAACTTTTTCCAGCATGTCTGGAGTGACACTTTAAAAAGTTGCACGTTTATCTTAAGTTTGTCAATGTCAGCTGAAAGCAGGCTAGCAAACAAACTACTGGTTGATGCAGCCCCTATAATGGGGAAAATATATCACGTAACACACATATTTGTAGACTTTTAAATCTTTTATCAGAGTTGGAAGAAACAGTACAGGGTGAATGATAGTAAAGTCAAAATGTCCTTTTTGTTTCTAGATGGGCGAAGTGGGACTCACATTGAACATTGTCAATTATGTTGTTTTAAACACTCAAATTACTAATTTTGATTTCCAATGAAATAGGTTGTAATTTGTTTTCTTTTACTATCACTTCAAAATCAAAGCAAGATTTGAATTTGCCACCATTCGTGTAGTAGTGACAACCCTATTGAAAAAAACATTTGACAGCTGATAGTTTGGAATTCTTTTAAAATTCTACAGTAGGTGAAAACATCTTTTAGTGGATGAGTTGAAACATGACCATTCACATTATTAACGTCGCACAAACTATACCATTAGTTAAAATGGCATTAGAGATTTAGCGTGACATTTTAACGCCAATTTCCATGATCGCAAATTTCAAGTCATCATGTGAAAACATTACTATTTTTAAGTCATTATTTGTCGTTATTAATTTAAGACATTAGCTACTTTAATATATATTTATAATTTAAATTTTTCTAGCTGGAAAACGAAGTTTTGGAAATCGACCAATTTTGAGGCAAAAAAAAAAAAAGTTTTTCTAAATATTGACGCATGCGTAATCTGTTAGTCTCGTGATTTCTTTCGAACCGGTTTAAACTAATTAATGGCTTAAATTAACCACAATGACAATGATTAATGACCATTCGTAAGAATCCAGAGAATGAATAATTTGGAAATCAAGCTGTATTTTAGTAGGCTATTAATCGGAAAATGCTACAATTCTGCATTATTTTTTAATAACACTCTAAGCAAACAATGGACGCCTAAAAAATAGCAAATTGCCAATTTCTTGCCTATGCATTTTGAGACTTCAAACCAAAACAACATCATGCTCTCACATGACTTTTTTAAACTGCTTTTTTTGGGAAGAGCTTATACGTCGACTGTTGAAAAAATAATATTTCCAATCAAAAAATACTATCAGATTTACAAAAAAAAAAAAAAAAAAAAAATGGGAATTAAAAGGAACATTAAAGAGATTAAATCTCGAGAATAATCTTAAGAGTTGCTGTCTAATGGAAATTGCATTAGACATAAAGGATTATATGAAGGCTTAAAAGATTGCCTGGTATCTTCGTTTAAAGAGTAATGCAAGATTCTGAGCTAAGCTTTTAATGACGGTTATTGCGGCCGTAAAAATAAATTTTATAAAGATTAAGTTATTTATATAATTCTAGATATAAAAGTATAAAAAGAAATAGACATGATAAACTCGAAACGATATTATAAAAAATAAAAACCCGAAAATTATGTTTTTCTCAATCTATTTCGTCTTTTTTATGAGTTTTCTTTTCCAATATTAAATTATTCGACATGGAATTTTATTTAGGCTCATATGAAACGTACAAATGAAATAAAATCATTGCGTATCTTGTACAAATAATATTATAATTCAATGTAATATGATAAGCATTCAAATATTACATTACAGGAACAGATATATTTGCCGTGTAACTGCAATTAAATATGCATTGATTATCTACTCGTCTAAAAGAAATCTCTGTCTTATTGATTATCTACCGTTTAAAATAAATCTCTGTCTATTGATTATCTACTCGTCTAAAAGAAATCTCTATCTTATTGATTATCTACTCGTCTAAAAGAAATCTCTATCTTATATCAATTTTTTAATGGTTAGGTTGAAAATGACACATATATAACAACGTAAATGGAGGCGATCAAGTTCAGGTGTCGTCCTCGTCATCTAGTCGTGGTTCAAAATGATGAGGTCTGTCCTAAAATAGCCCTCGTGTTGCTTTAAAACGGGACGTTAATGGAGCTAAACTAAACTAAATATGCAAATAGATGCGGTTGAGATCCGAATTTTTATATTAGATAATTGTACTATGCCTATAACCATCCCATAGATGTAAGCAATAAGCTGACCCAGTTTCATCGCAATTGTATGAAAGGTTTATGAAGGCATAAGAGACATACAAACAAACATTCGTTTTTATTTATATACATAAACAACTTAATTCAGTAAAGATTGTCTGCTCATATATTTTTACCGGCAACTTCGCTACTCTGATTACTTTTCTGGCGGAGATAAATCATAGCACAACGTGGACAACATCAGTCAATTTCAATAGTCTTAGATACCACAATAAACTGCCGTATATTAAACGGCGTAATTTACAAAGTCAACATTCTGTGAAATTTCGAGCCGTAAATGGAAGGATATCCAAACAATCCATTGAGCTGGGTACAGTTATACTCAACAGCCACAATTAACCAATTGTTTGGATATGGTTATGTATATAGATGAACTTAATTTCGATAAATGATAAAGATATCGCTTTCCATTGACTAGACAATTACCTTTGCTTTCTGTATCGTTGCCACGAGATAGTGGAAAATGAGTAATTCGACGGAAGCTCACACGGCAGCTGCTGTTAGTCGAACGCAGCTGCAAAGACGCCCACGCATTTTCACGAGTGAAAGAGAAATGTGAATTTTTTTTTCCTGTCATCATTAGCAAAATGAACTAATTAATAAAATACTAACATGCGTATCATCTGAACCAATACTTCCGTTAAATTACCAGAAATATATAAAAATTCCTCGCCTGAATGAAAAAGGAAATAAAGGGTAATAATAACTGGCATTTAAAAGGAGATAATTTCAACGAATTATCTGTAACTTTAACTTTATACAAATATCAGACGAATTAGAAGAAGCAAATTAACAACATTAATAAGATTGCTCAAAGTAGAAAAGAGTGTAATATTATAAAATAAGTATACGGAGAAAAGTAAATTTAATTTTCAATTTAAAAAAAATCTTAAAAGATGGCTCCCTGTAAAAAGAGGTTGAACAAGCGAATGTGATGTACGAAATAGTTAAATTCTACTCTTGGCTCTAGCTGGTGCCACTGACATAAACAAGAGACACTCACATTGATAGTTAAATGGCTGACTTATAACTGTCAGCGGGCTTGTAAAGTGCCGTAAGTCACAACATATTTATTAAAGATAAAAGTATATTTTTTCCATACTTTCAATTTTCTATTGTTTTTAAACAGAAATATAATAAAGTTAAAGTTAAAAGATGTTTTGGAATAATAAAATCGATAATAATAAATGCCTGTAAATGAGTATCGATTTCTGAGAGAAGCCTTATTCTATTGCTCTTAAATGTATTTTCAAGGACATGAAACTTCACAAATAACATATTTGCAACTTTGTAGGATAGTATTCTCGGCTAATTCTTGGTGGAAAAAGAAAAAAAAAAAAAAAAAGAAAAAAAAAAGAAAGAAAAAAAAACATTTACTGTCTCTTAAGAAAAATAAATGAAAATATTTTTCAGTTCCTCCTCTACAAAAAAATCTATCTTTGGATCTCAGGTAAAAGGACATTTTAGAAACAGATACTTCCAAAAATAGATAAAAATAGGAACGCACAATATCTGGCATCAGAAAAAAAAATGAAAGCAACATCTAAAGTACAGTGCTTTGTGTTTAGTGGAAGAATTATTTAGTTCGGTACACAACGAAAGTTTTCAGTTGTTTCTCTTGCTTCGGTGGCATCAGTCGGAACGTGACGTATCAGAATAATTGCCGCCAGAGAAGTTATTTTTGAAAAACTCGCTTTTTTCATTCGTTTTGATCAGGTAATTTTTTTACTTTATCGATATGTAGAAACTTACGATACGATAAATTTATCAGGTAGTTTTAGAGTATTTACTTTCCGTAGAATTTGTTTCATTCTAAAGATTGTTCTAGGTAGTTTTTTTTCTTTACTTTATCGTATATGTAGAATATAGAAAGAAAAAAAAATAAAAATAGAGAGCTTGAAATTTTGACTTTCCAAAGAGCGAAAACCGCAATTTTAGAAAATGTTCGTCTGTCCGCTTGTCTGTCTAATGACCTTATCACACGGTAAAATATCGTCTGCACTTTCCGTCAGCTATTTTCCATTTCTACTTTCAGAACCGGTCAAGTAAGTTTTTCATAATCGACAACTTTTTCTAACCAGCTAGAAAATGCCGACGATTGTGATGAAAATCTTGTCCGCAAGCAAAATTCAACCAATCATGTGAAACCTTGAAGTGATGTCACTATGACGTCATATTCTGCTGACGGATAGTGTCGACGATAAGGCCGTGTGATAAGGCCTTAAGACTAATATATATGAAACAAATATACGCTTACCTTCGGAAACTCTGCAATTACAATTACAGCCCTGTACGTATGTAAGCACAGAACAAAAAATCATCGAGCAATATATAGAAAACGCAATATTTTGATTTATTACTGATATTTATTCGACGTTACATTTTGAATCGGAACTTTTTCAATTATTAATTTGTAATCGCTTTCCAAAACGATTTGGAAGACTACTTTTTAAACAAAAAAAGATGCGTTGCTTATTTGTTGTTGCAACATATACTTTTCGTTTCAGTGTTCGCATTTTAGGAATTATTCGCCCTTCTTTGACCTTGATTTTCGCCCTTTTAAATAGTTTTTTGCTCAAATTTTTTTTTCATGTTTATGTGAATATTGTGTCGTTTCTGACAATATTATTTTAATTCAGTCTGCGGGCAATATGAGTTAGCTTTATTGTTAAATGTAAACATCGCGTCATTGTTATCTTTCCTCTTACCTCTATTTTGACGAATTAAACCCATCCTAAAGCATGGACAAAGACGCTGAAAGCTTTAGAATCCGCTATCAAGCAATAAATTCGCCGATAATTTGCGTCAATCTTCGTTTCTAATATTTTTGAGTATCGTTTAAGGTAAAATTCAAAAAGTTCTTCGAAGATTATTATTAAAAATCAAACAAAGAATCTTATAGTACGATTTTATTGCACACCAAACAAAATTTTACGAACAAGAAATTTTATAAATAATAAATTTACTGTTTCTCAGGTTTTTAATTTTCTTGAAACAGTGGATGCCGATTTTTCGCTGGAATATGCCAAGAAATATTATTTACAGTTTTCTTAACATTTTGCACTTTTCCAAAAAAAAAAAAAAAAAAAAACTTATAGAGTTGACTTTTATTATATCTTAGAAAAAAAAATCCCACCGTATTCAAAAGTCTTTCCATGTATGGATACCGGAACCCACAATTCAAAGCATCATGGGAAGAGAGAAAGGGAACTCCCAGCATGCACTTCGCTCCAGTTCCAAAACGTAAGAGGATTTCTTTTTGCGTGAAATGTTTCCCCAACAAAAAATTGTTCAGAATTTCTCATATCCCTGTGGCATCAGTTGAAACGTGAGCTATCAGAATTATTACGCTCGAACATTTTTTTTTTCTCAACCGCTCTTCTATTGAATTTTTTACTTTCTAACGGTAGAAAATAAGAAAAATATTTTCTTCTTCTTCTTCTTCTTTTTCTTTCTTTCTTTTCTTTTTTTTTTCTCATTCTTAAGAAGAAGAAGTAAAGTTGATAAAACACAGGCATACTATTTTTCCAAATAAAAAATAAGATTAAAAAAAATGACAAAAAATACAAACGTTGTTTTACATGTAATAATGCGAGTTATAGCAAAACATTATTTCTCAGTTAAATGGATAAAAATATGAATATTAATGGCGATTAAATTCAGGAGGGATTTTTCAGAAAAAAAAAGTTCAATGTTTGTACGATACTTTGTTATATAAAGAAGAACAAGTGAATAAAAGTGAAGTTACTTAAATAAATGTGGCTTAAAAAAATTTGGTGTAAATGTTAGCATTTATTTACCAAAATTAGGATAGTTTTGGAGGGAAAAAATGTTACAGATTCTCTTTTTTCTTTGTAACATTACATGTAAAACATACCTTATATTGCAACTAAGCATTGTCTGAAACTTATAATTTTTGTGAGTAATATATGGAATTATCTATGAAATTGCGTTTTTTTCAACAGTATTTACAGTAAACCAGAGTAAGCCATCTGGGGGGTGCGGCGAGTGCCATGCACACGGCCCCCGCGACTGAGGGGGTCCCCCACCATAATTAAGAATTAAAACAATAATAATGTTACTCATATTAAAAGTCTACAAGCTTGTTTTCATGTGGTTGGCTGAGCATCAACTGATTTCTTTGTTAGGTGACCAGTTGGTTCGCCATGAGTAATGCGTTCTAAAATTTTCATTTAAATCACATATCCATTAGCCAAAATTTAAGAAATAATTAAAGTTAAAAGATTCAGTTATTAGTAGTTAGTATCTAGAACATTCTTCGTACACTAGAACTTCCACTTCTAGAACATTCTTCATTACATTTTGCATAACATAATGGGCACTAAATACAAATTTCATTGAGGTATCTTTTTTATTATTATTGAGATATGGCGATACTCGTAGAGTATAATCAGGAAAAAATTCAGAAAATACATTTACAGATTTTAAACGTTTATAAAGAAGCACAATTAACAATGTCAATAATGTATTGTGGCGTGATTTCTTATTGACATAAATACAAAATAAAGGTATCACTGAAAGAAAAAAACAAAAAAACATGCCAGCTTGTTGAAATTTAAAAAAAAAATGTGTTTTATCCAAATTTATATTTATTTTTTAACCTAGTCGGATACTTTAAAATAATTTAAAGAATTTCATATGCCTGATTTAATTTCCATGAAAGCTGAAGATGGATCTGTTGATCAAAATTATTCTTAGAATACTGTTTCAAAATTCTTTGCAAACTAAAACTGTAAAAAAAAAATAAAAAAAAAAAAAGCTTAGATTTGTAAAGCCAAAAAGGGAATTTAATATAAAAGTGTAAAAATTGAGACGAATGTCAAAAATTAAATTCACTTGCTAAATACTGCTAACATTTGTGTCATAATGTTGTTCATTGAATTGGTTCTAAGTCCAATAGGATTTTATTTAATTATATATACTAGTCTATCTATTTTATAAATAAGATAATTTATGCATAATTCATAATTTAAATTCAACTTTCAGCTATTCTCCAGCCTCAGATGGCTAAAATATGTTATGATTTTTTTTTTAAATTTTATTTGGAAAAGTGGAAAAAAATATCTAAGAAATCTCTGAAAACCATAAAGTAGTTATAAAAATAATATTATAAAATAAAATTATAAAATCTACTTTTATTAAATTGAAAACAACTTCATACCATTATTCAATTAAAATATTAAAATTATTCAATTAAATACAATTATTTTTTTAAGTATTTCGAAATATTCGACGTTTTTTTCAAGGAAGTCCTGGTACTACCTCCTACTTAACCAATCATAAGCGTCTATCATTCTTATTGGCTTAGAACTGTAAGATGTAAAAAGGTTGAAAGACGGAAGAAACTTTAAATGGTTGAAAAGTTACCGAAATATGAAGACTGACGGTGATTGGTGAAAAATAGACCACTCGAATAACTTGTTGTAAATGGGCTGGAAGAAGGAGTTACTTATGCATAACGCTGATTGGTCAAGAACTAAATTTACAACCAAACAACACCAATCAGCCAACAAGTCACAATAGACCACGAATGACGATACGTTTCGGTATAGTAGGACTGGCAAACCAACTTCCTCTATTTATGAATTTGATAGGTTGTTGTGTTGTAAAAAGGCAGCATTGGCGAATCTGAATATTAGGCGAAGAAATTTTTAAACCATCTTCCCCACGTTTAGGAACTGGATTTCTAGTTACAGTTTGATTTAAAAGTTGTA
This sequence comes from Argiope trifasciata, assembly GCA_026543055.1. Lineage (NCBI taxonomy): Eukaryota > Metazoa > Arthropoda > Arachnida > Araneae > Araneidae > Argiope > Argiope trifasciata. The sequence continues at coordinate 398,906 of JAPMOQ010000814.1, forward strand.
CAAATGCAACATTTGGCGACTCTGGATATTTGGCGAAGAAATTTTCAAATCAACTTTCTTATGTTTAGGAACTGGATTGGTTGTTGTAATTTGATTTATTGTTGTAAAAAGGCAACAGTT
>JAPMOQ010000814.1:409025-419580 GCA_026543055.1 Argiope trifasciata
TGTGTTTTTTAACATTATAAAAATTATACGAGTTCACCTAATGATAGTAACTAATCATTAATGAATTAATGACATCAGCTAATCAATTAATGATTAATAATTATGAAATTATTAATAACATCATTAATCATAGTAATATCATAAAAATAATAATAAAAGCCTGCGTTTCTTTAGCACCTGGTCGAAGATATAAACGGACTTATGTTGACCAAATTTTTAGCAGTAAGCAATTATAAATCCAAGACATGTTTCACAAAGTCTTTTTCAGCTTTATTTTCAACAATTTAAAGTTTTTTTATTATAAAGTTTATTAATTATTTAAAAATAAAGTGGCATAGAGTGGTTCTTAGTTAGTAACTTCTGAAACATTCATACCAAGAAAATAGCATTTACTTTATCCTAGAACTTTTAAAAATAAATTCCTGTATGTTTTCTTAACATTGTAATAAAAGCATGTTTGTAATTAATAATAATATCATCATTAAAAATAACATTGTTAATAATAATAACATCACCATTAAAAATAATAATAACATTGTTAATAATTATAACATCATCATTAAAAATAATAACAATATTGTTAATAATAATAATAATATCATCATTAAAAATAAAATAACATTGTTAATAATACTAACAATATTGTTAATAACAATAACAATATCGTTAATAATAATAATAACATCATCATTAAAAATAATAATAATATCATTTAAAATCATAACAAAAACGTGCACTTGGTGCTCTGTTGATCAGAAAGATGGACTAATGATGACCAGATTTAAGTCCGAAAACAATTACAAACTGAAGACATTCTTCTCAAAATATTTTTCAGTTTTAATTTTTAACACTTGAAAGTTTTTCAAAATTATAAAAATTTTTTAAGTAATTAAAAATAAAACGACATTTAGTGATATTTTCCTTCTTTTCAATAACTTCCGAAATAATCATAGAAAAACAACATTCATTTTATCTTAGAATTGAAAAAAAATCAATATGTCTTTTTAAAAATGTTTTAATAAAATTGTGTTTTTTACTAATATAACATTATTATCATTATTATTAAAAATAATAATAACATCATCAAAAACAAAAAGCCTGCATTTTTATTAGTATTCTGTCGGTTAGAAAAATGGATTTATGGATGGACAAGATTTGCATCAGCTAGAAATTATATGCTCAAGATATGCTTCACACAGTATTTTTCAATTTAATTTTCAATAATTAAACGTTTTTTCAAAATTATAAGATTTTTTAAGTGATTAAAAAAACAAAATTTAGATTTTTTTTTTTGTCAATAACTTCTTAAATAATTGCAAAAAGAAAAGAACATCTACTTAATATCGTTCATCTCAAAATCATAAAAAAAATAGTTCCAATATGTTTTTCCAACGTTAATATACTTAATAAACGTAAAAGTAAAAAGGGTTATTACGCATGAGTAGCTTAGTTGCACTATTAGCCCTAGATTGCGCTACTGAAAATGAGATAAGCAAAAAATTCGACTTAAAATCGCTGATTAAGACAGAGGGCTTGTCAATGACAAGTGCCATTAGAAACAGCAATAACAACAATATAAGTGTAACTAATAATAAAAGCAAATAAAAGAGTGCTTTTTTTTAAACTAATAATAAATTTTCATAAGTAGATTTTTATATTTTTGTAGAGCCTTTAATAACTTCATTAATTTTGGTAGTTTCAGACAAAAAAATTTATTTCCAAAAATTTTTTAGCAAATAAGCCTTTGATTTTTCTTATTTCTCAGATATGACTTATTTTGAAGTCAGAATTAAAAAAAAATTTATGGTTGAATATAAAATAATAATAAAATTAATAATAAATTAAAAACTATCAATATTCATTCGTAATGTAAGATACTAAATTTTTATTTCAATAATGATAAGACCTCTCATGAGATACAAGAATTACAGAATAAATTTTTTAGATCTTGGAATAAAATTAAGCAAAAACAAGATACGAATTCTCGAAAAAGAATTCAATTTTATCCTAAAATAAATAAAGAAAAAGAAATCTCCTCGAAATATGATACTTTCTATCGTTTGATGAATTCGAAATACTCTTTTTTTCAGCCGAATTATTATCGTTTTCCCTTTCCGTTTACTTCAAATGAGTGTTGCCATTCTACAAACAGAAATAAATTGCATAGTTGGCCGTATCTCATTAATCAATGCTACACAACAGATATATCGAGTTATAATGATGGGATGGATGGCATCAGTTTCATCTTGTATGGGTCTTTATGGCGAAGGAATGGATATGGATATTGGAAAAATAATGAAGGGTTTCTTTTCAATTAATTTGTTTTATTTTTCCTTTTCTAGTTTCGGTTTCATAATTTTGTTTTTGTTTGCGAATTTTTGGAAAGATGGTCAAATGGCTGATATAGGGATTTCAAGGAAATGGCTTTAATGAATCATTTTTAATTAAAAGAAACCCTTTGAATGAATATATTTACGGATGAATTAATGTTATAAGTATTACACAAAAAAAGAATAAAAATGGTGATAATTGTTCTCGAATGTTCACATTAAAGAAAATTAAAGAAAGGCACTTCTAAAGGATTTTGTATCTAAAAATAGTGGACATGATCGCCATAAAACTTTCATCAATATTCTTGCATGGAAGTGACATAAAATGGTTACGAAATATTAACTTTTGGCGTGAATTCAACATTTTTGTTGAATCTATCCTTTTGGCGCTATTTTAGGCGATGAATCCCCGGCATTGTGCTATCCAAGAATCAAATTTGTATTTCAGACGCATTTTCTTCAATTAATAGAAACAAAATTTTGACACTAAACTATATAGGGATGTCAATGAAATTACTTCAATGAACATTTATTTTTGATTAAAAGAAACCCTTTGAATGATTACATGATATAGTTAGAGATTAAATAATGTTCTATGCATTACACACAAAAAAAAAATGAATAAAAATATTAATGATTGTTCTTGAATGTTCACATTAAAGACAATTTAAGAAAGTTGTTTCTAAAAGATTTTGTATCTGAAATTAGCGGAAATGAGCTCAATAAAACTTTCCCCCATATTCTTTCATGGAAATGGCTTAAAACGGTTGCGAAATATTAACTTTTGGTGTGAATTTAGCATTTTTGTTGAATCTATCGAGTCATCTTGGGTGCGATTTTTGGCAATTAATCCCTGGCATGCGGTAAAAAAAATCTAATTGAATATTTTCGTTTAAATTAAAAGTTTTAAAATTATAAGTATAATACTGTTGTAGCAATCTCGATTCATAAATGAAATGGATTTGATCTGATTTTAAAGAAATCCGGACTTGTTTTGCTATTTTGTTTTATTTTGGGTACACAATGTAAATAGATGTTAGTTGTGTTTGTGTGTTTTTTTTGTTATTAAATTGTCTTTATATAACATATTTTTCGTATATGCTTATACGGAACTACTTTGATATACCCCCCCAAATCGGAAATTTGGCGACTTTTTTTTTCACGCCAAGCAAAATACCTGTTTTGGGGGCCTTTTTTTCTAGCCAAGATGGATTCTCGCTAAATAAAAGCTGAAAAAAACCTAAATTAGCAACACCAAAATAAGAAACAGCAACCCTAAAAAGTCCGTAGGGAGTGCCAGATTTGGCGCGTAAATTTTGGGGGGGGTATATCAAAGTTGTACCGCTTATACTTAAATGTATCGTTTCTAGATTAGGTTTAATTTTTTTTTATTTGTCATCATTTGATAGTTTTTCTTACATATACATCAAAATTTCCACGCGAACAGAGTTGCGAGTAAAAGATAGTCATTAATATTTCAGTGACGTAAATCTTCATAGACACATCTTGTAACAACTTTGCCTTTGACGCCAAATTTCAAAGTTATATGCTTCATCAAATATGGCGTCTTCCATGTATTATAAAGCATGCCACTGGCTCTCCAGCGGATTCGCTTTCCGAAGTAGAACGAGAGGCGATAAAGCGAGTTAAACCCCAAAAATCTGGAAGCCCTCTGAAGGCATTAAAAGTTCATAAATTCGTAACCGACATTTTTTTTCACGGAATTCTCGAAACATGTTCATCCACATTATCGATATCGCGCAGTCGATACCATCCGCTGGAATGGCACCTGGGATTTGGCGTGACATTTGGACGCCACTTTAGCGAGAGGCGATCGCCAAAAATGAGAGTCGTTTGACAGTCCGCCATCTTGGATGGGAGATTTACGGTGCAAAGATCCTTTTTGAAAAGAGCTTTATTTTTCAATCCTTGATTAAGAAAAAACAGTGTTTCTTGGTGGAAAGCATTGATGGGCTTACCAAAGAAGTTTTAAAAAAAGCAGAGAATAAATATTTTTCTGAATCGTGTATTGTTTTATTTCTTTCTGTGTGAGCTTTATTAAGTCAGTTGGATTGCACACAGTGACTTCGGAAGCTTTGTACTGTTTGTTGTCAAAGTGGAAAAATTTATTTTTTGAGCACAGTATTGAACAACCAAAAGTAGATCACTTCAGAAATATAATTTGAATATTGTTACCAAAGAATAGATAACCCGAATGCGTATGAATAGAGTATTTTGTAGGTACATCGCTATATATTGCTGGGGTTATAATAGATAAAATCACAAACAAAAATTTATCATTTGTTCATAATTAATTGATTATCTTTTTATAATTACTTCTTTTGTAATTGGTGAAATGTAAATAATTTTTATCATTTTAAAATTTTGTATCAGAAAAAATATAACATTCAAAATTATAAAATTATGTTTATATTAAAAAGATGAAACGTATCCTGGAAATTCAATAGTAGACATATTGTGGTAATATAGCAATAAATTTAAAAGAAGCTGAAATTTTCTGATTTTTTAATGAAACAAGTAAAAAGTAATAAATGTAATATACGCTTCATCTTCCCCAGATGGTATTCATGCATTTATAAAGCATTGATAAATGCATGCATAAAAGGATTTATAAATTCACTCATGCATTTATAAAGGCCTTAATCCAGTAATGTAGTATATATCTCTCTAACTATCAGTCAGCTACAGATGATTAAGCTGCAATTAACATAAAAACATTTTTTACTGAAAAATTTCAACTTTTTAATGTCAATATTGAAAACGAAGTTCATCAGCATTTCAGTCTTAACTGTACTATAAAATAATTTTGATAATTTATATAATATCTCGAGAAATATTCAACAAAAATTTCTCATATTCCCCTCTCTTATTGAATAGTGATCTTCAAATATTCATAAATCATCAGATTTAAAGACTGGCTCAGATTTAAATTTATATCTTTATTTAAAAGTAAAATATTCATTTTTTAAAGCAATTTACAGGCTCATGTTACATAATATGTAGTTATTTACTTCATTTAGACCCTTTTTATGGACGCATTTCTTTTATTAAAGTTTTAAAAATTAGCCATTGGACCTTGAATTGAAAATATATATCTGTTAAAAGGTGTTTGCCTTGAAAAAAGCTGATTTATTTAATTAATAATATTGTAAAAATCATAAAAAAATTTCTTTACCTTTTCTTTTCAGAAAAAAACTTGTTTCATATTTATTTCATTTCATTCAGACACGTGCTGAAAATTACATTTCTATATGCTTAATTTACTATAATTATTTATTTTTAAATTTGAGTTTTTGTCAATCTGATGGCAACATATTGATGAAAGATAACTTTTTTCCCCTTCCACTCGTAACGTGCTCGTGCAGATTAAATTTTATTGTTTTGTCCGAAATATATTGTTGAAAAATATAGCTTAAAAATATATTTAAAAATTCGTTAAAAACAAATCTTATATGTTAAAACATTAATACCATTAGAAAGCTAATTTTTTAATCTTTAATTTGATGTAAAAATTATCTTTGTGCAATAATATGTTTGGATGTAATAGCATAAAAGTGTCGAAATTTCGCTTAATTTTTAATTAATTCAATTTCTAATTAAAAATTCGAAAAAAGGGCTACGAGGTGAACATTTCTGATCTCTAAGGTATACATGCGCCAAATTTGGTAGCTGTAGGTCTAATGGTTTGGCCTGTAAAGTGCCAATACAAAAACACATACACATTCAGCTTTATTATAAGTATAGATATATATTAAAAAATGGTCGATTTTTATTATTCGTAAACATAATATTTTGAAACAATCAGACAAAAATATAATTGGTAGTTATTGAGATAGCCACAATACATTTGCAAGCTGGCAACAACAAATAAACACAGAGCAAATTATTGGAGCATATATCTTCTCCAACAATGCACCGCAGAGTTTAAAATGATACATGTTTCAGACATTAATTTCAATTAAATGGCAAAGGAAACACCCATTAAATATACTAATAATCATTTTGTATCATCCATTCTAAAGGCATTCGTAATTTATATAAATCAGAAAACAATTTATTTCAAGTGCGAAAACATCGAAGTTAAAGCCAATTTCCCCTCTTCACATACTTTGTTATTATACAAGAATCATTTATCATTCCATGGTTATTATCTGCCTATTACCAAATAGTTATAGGAAATAAAGATATCAATCGTATTTCATAGGACTCTTTAGTAGAGGATGTATTCATTCGGCGATTCTTTAGTTGGAATAGTTACAATACACAAATATTTCAAATTAACGGGTTTTAGAACAAATGGCGGAGACAGTTCTATTTGTTTAAGAGTGTTAGACAATGATCCGAACTTTTGAGTCAGTCTTTGGGTTTTTCCACTTCCAATCCATGATCTCATGTAAACAAAACTGAAAGATTCGAATCCGACTTTTCAAAGTTTAGTGATTTGTTGTTGGCGGCACTTATTATGCAAATTACGCATACTTAACTAGTATAAATACGTGTGGAATTAAAATCTGTGGGTTTTGATGTTAGAATGGGGCTCGGATGATATAAGATCATACGGTTGGCTTGCCTTTTAGGAATTTTTAAGATGAATCGCTGCGTTTTTAGATTGAATGGTCGAATTCGAATCTGTTAAAGTTTATTCACAGTATGTGGTAATATTAATTTATTTTGATCTTTATTTTGAGATTTAACGTATTATTTCTTTTCTTTTTGCTCTAAGAATGAGCCTGTTGACTTTTACTTAAATAAATATGAACTTTTATGAAAACTGCTTTTATCATTCTTCCTCGACAATAAATTCCACTGCACAGCTTTGCTAATTTCGGATTAATTTATCCGGAAATCTAACAAAGAGTTTACAAATACATTTTAATTTAGAAATCAGTCATATATCCGCTAATTAGATAATGCTTTCTGGTCTCCATAATCGTCACGGGATTAACAATACGGTGTAACTGGCACGATAGTTGCTGTTAGTCATATGCAAAACATAAATTATCCATATATTTTCTTCAGTGAAGAGAGGGTTTGGTTTAGTTTAGTTATATTAACGTCCAGTTGTAAAGCAACACGAGGGCTATTTTGGGATGGATCTCGTCATTTTGAGTCACGGTCAGATGACGAGGACGACACCTGAGCTGGCACACCCCTCTCCACACCAGCGGGAGGAAGTTTGACCTGACAGATTTTTCGTGCAAGAGACCCCCTAACACAACGGTTCTTCGGTGGAATCGAGTCTCGAACTTGAAACTCTCCGGTTCCGAAGCCGAGACCTTACCACGAGGTCACCGCGGCCCCTCAGTGAATGGAGGGAGAAAATGCACTGATCCATCGTATACGTAGTTTAAAAAAATAGATTAATCGTCAAGAAATTTGGACTCGAGACTTTGATAAATCTCCAAGTTTTAGACTTCTCTGAGTTTGAAAAACACATTTTTGGAAAACGTATGTCCATCTGTCTGTCTACGACTAACATAAATGAAAATTGCTCTGAATTAGACGAATGAAATTTGGTGTACGGTCGTTACTTAAAATTTGCAGATTTTTGTGAAATTTTCTGTAAAATCTGTTCAGAGAATGTCTGTCAGTCCGGTTGTTCGAAAATAAATTAACACCAAAACAACAAAACGATGAATACTAGATAGATAAGTTTCAGTCAAGGGATTTAAAAATTATAAAGTAACCTAAAAAAATTGAGCCAAATTCAACTATGGATTGACTATCTGTCAGTCCGTACATTCAGAAACAAGTAAGAATGATAATTCAAAACCAGTATGATTAAATATATCAAATTTGGTATGGGATTTTGTGACTACAAGAGCAGTTTTGCATTGAGAAAATGTGTCTAAAAACATATTCGATTTTTGAACAATATTCGCCGAATGCCAGAGATTAATCGCCAAGGAAGACGCGGTAGATTCAGCAAAAATGCTGAATTCACGCCAAAAGTTGATATTCGTAACTATTGTAAGACAATGCTATGTAAGGTGTTCTCTGGGAAAGCACCTTTATTAAAGAGTATACGGGAAAGTTTTGAAGAAGTCATTTCAATTAGATTTGAAAGTTTTTTTTTTCTTGAACTAGACTGTAAGAAAATTATTTGGAGCATTGCTTAAAAATTTTCCACAGAGGTTCTCTAATCCTGATGGCATCAGTCGAAGCGTGAGCCATCAGTTATTATTTCCCGAGATAATTTTCAGGAACTTAATTTTTTCATCCGTTCCGATACTTTTGAAAGATTTTCTTTGTTTTAAGGGATACTTTAGAGTGCAAAATGTTATATTTTTATTTATAAGACCGAATTTGAATTGATGAAATTTTTACGAATTTAATCAATGGCTTTAAAAAAATGAAACGTCTGAGAGCATCTATCCTCAACTGTCTCACACACTAAAAAAGCGTATTTTTTTTATTTACAGTACAATGAGAATAACAATGCATGGATTTGGAGTATTTTTTATTCCACCAATAGAGTTTAAAATTTTCATCGATCTAATATAGAAAAGTATAACCACCTTACAATAAGTAGAATTGCACCTAGATGGACAGCCTATTAATTATGCAATAATCTAAATAGCCTATTAATCACGCAAAATTAGCTCAAATTTTTTTCTTGTCAGAATTTTTTTAAATATCAAGAGCTAATGGGAGACATGTTATAGCAGAATTTGTGCAACAAAATTATACTGTGAAGGAAATCAAATTTATTTATTATTTTCGATGACTAATACTAAAGAAAACAAACGAAAATATTATTGCTTTATTTGTACAGCAGAATAAAGCAAAATACTTGAAAGGAGGTAGTCTAGTGTTGCCATTTTCTCTTAATGAATTATTTTAAATTTCATATTTAATTATAATTTTATTATTTTCCGTTTTAGTTTAAGATTAAATACACTATGTATAATCTTTTATATCCAGATATACGGGGTAATAATGTACCCCTTTCCGTCAAATAAGTTGATATCTAAGCGTATATACGGTTCCAACTGCAAAATTATTTTATAAACTCTTCAGAAATGCCAATATAAAGTTAAATTTTAAGCGGAATTTTATTTTTAAAAAATTATTAATACGTATTTTTTAATTTTTTCTTTACACTTATTCCATGGGTTCTAGGAATAAATTTAAATCTGCAATACGTATTTCTATGACTTTCAAAATCAAGTCCGAAACTCTAAATCTCAGAAACAAAATAACAAAACCAAAATATTCATTAACAAATCAAACTTTATCGATTCAAAGTAAAAGAATTGGAACCAAAACAAAGAAGATAAAACTTCCAATAATAAAATTAATCCTTTGAACTTTTATTTCCGGTTAAAAAGTCAATAACAGTATTTTTTATATCATTCTAATAATAAGAATCTGAAAAAATTACTTTCCACTCCGAAACGCAGACGATTCTACAAGGATGTGAGAATCGTCTGCTTTTCTCACATTCAGGATGCGGAAGTACCATAAACTATCGATTACTCTCCAAACTTAAACCTGAAACTAGTAACCAATAATCAAGAGGAAATAAATATTTAGGATTTTCGGAGGCGCTGTTGAGAATTCACATAAAATATTCTAAGCCTTTTATTAAACAAATTCCCAGTATTTATCTATCGGCGAATGGCAACAACAAAGAAGTTGTGAAAAGTAACCATTTAATAAAAATGAACGAGCCAGAAAAATTTTCAACGCCATTTTCAGCTGGTGAAAAATATAAAATTGGAACGAAAGGTTTAGTTGGAATATTTTAAAATAATACTTGGAACGTACTTGTTGGAATATTAGTCAATTTCAAAATTTTTATGAGCATATTCAAAGAATGAAGATTTTTTAAAAATATATAAAATGTTGAAACCTTTTAGAGCGGGATATTATATGTTATAATGGTTTGAATATCGGATTTATTTGTTGTTTATTTTCGAACTTTATTTTTAAACGTTATTTTCAAACTTTATTAACAAACAACGTTTGTTTTATTTTCAAACTTTATTTACAAACAACGTTTGTTTTATTCAAACTTTATTTTGAAGTTTTATTTTTCGGATGTTTTATGGCGTTTAACTTCCTTGCTCTGATCTATAATTGGAGCTTATTTTTTCATTTATTCTCACTTTATTCAATTTCTTGCTCAAGACATGCTTCAAATTAGACTGTAAAATTTCAGTGTGATGACAGTTTTTCCTAATCACATTTTGAAATACTAT
>JAPMOQ010000814.1:441650-454850 GCA_026543055.1 Argiope trifasciata
CCTGAAAGTGCCCTAAAGACCTTGAGAGTTCATAAATTCTGGAACAGTTCTTTATAAAAACTCACGAAACGTGTTCATACACGTTATTGATATCACACAGTCAATGCCATCCGTTAGAGTGGCACTTGGGATTTGGCGTGACATTTTAACGCCAATTCTACAAGAGGCGATCGCCAGAAATGATAAGTCCATTCGCCATCTTGGAAAGATTTATGACAGAAAAAAAAGCGTTTTCAGACGGGCTTTATTCTTCGATGCTTTCGCAAAATAAGGTTTCTTTATAGAAAACATTATTGAACTTATCGAAGAAGTTTAGTAGAAGAAGAGGGAAATGTTTTTTTGAATCAGATATTGTTTTACGTCTGGAGCCGTTGCATTTTTGATGGAAGTTTCACTAGACATGACGGATTATTCACAAAAGACTTTGGAAACTTTAGAGTATATTCTTTCAAAGTATAAAATTGTTTTTTGTGCATAGATTTTAACGAAACGTAATATACGGCTTCAAGGATATTTTTAAACATTCTTTTTGAGCGAAGACGATTTTAGTTACACTAAGAAGTAAATGAAATCATGATTCTTAACTCTTTATTCTTTATTGTTGAACAGAAGCAATATGCTTCCCCTGGCTCTTATGGGTAATTAAAATTTTAAATGCTTTATATGGGGTGTCGCAGGTATGTTTTAGTGCACTTATTTTTGTTTAAAAATTTCAAAAAAAGTAATTAAAATTAAACCTTTACTTAATCGCTTATTATTTACTGTTGAACAGAAGCAACATGCTTCCACTGGATCTTATGCGCAATTAAAATTCTAAATGCTTTCTTTCTATGGGGTGTCGCAGGTCTGCTTTAGCACTCGCATTTTTCTGTAATAATTAAAATTATCCCTTTATATAACATTTATTTTTTACTGTTACACAGAAGCAATATGCGTCCACTGGCTCATATGGGTAATTAAAATTTTGAATGCTCTCTACGGGGTGTCGCAGGCATGCTTTAGTACACGTATTTTTCAGTAATAATTAAAATTAACCCTTTATTCTTTACTGTTGCCAGAAGCAATATGCTTCCATTGGCTCTTATGGCCAATTAAAATTCTAAATGCTTTGTATGGGATGTCGCAGGCATGCTTTAGTACACTTCTTTCTGGGTAATAATGAAAATTAATGGTGAAAATTAATTCCTAAGAATTAATGAAATAAAATAAATTTCAAAATATACAGATTGAGTCATAAACGATCCTATTGCAAAGGTGCACTACACAAAATATAACAAATGTATTCATTAGAAATGTACATTGAGGCCGCGATGGCCTGGTGGTAAGGTTTCAGCTTGTAAGTCGTAGGGTTTCAGGTTCGAGAAGCGATTCCACGAAGAATCGTTGTGTAAGGGTTTTTTTTCCCCGTTTCGTGTCTGGTTAACCTTAAATCCGTCAGGCCGAACGTCCTCCCGCTGGTATGGTGTGGAAGTTTGGAGAAGATAATCAGTTTAATAGATGTTAATATTTAAAATAATATTAAAAATATTAAATTAATTTGCGAACTTGGACTTAAAATCAAGTAATACTGATTGTCGTATTTCATTTAAATCACAAACAACTAATTTATGGAATGGATATTAAAATCCACAAGTGTTTCAAAAAGAACATCCATATTGTACCGGTATATATTTCATAAATCCATGTAAATCGGTAATCATACTATGTTCAACATCTCTCCGTTATCAAACAACGATAGGAAATAAATTTAATATCTGAACTCTAATGGGAATTTTGTAAAGGATGCCAGAATTTTCCACGGTCAACGTGGCATTTCCCAAATGCTCTGAATAAATGGATCCCATAATAAACGACTGAAGCAATTAGATAAATGTTTCGAATGGATTACGATTGCAGATAAATTTTAGTTAACATATTCATGAGGCAGTTAGATATATAATGCTTCGCGCTCTTTATCAATGCAGTGGATAATGAATAACTCGTCAGATATTTACATGATAGTTGTTTATGATTGAATTAATTTTAATAATTAATTTCAGTTAATTATTATATTTGTATCTTTTTATTCTTTGTATACTTATTCCTATGTATAAATGAATACTGAACGTAGATTTCGCAATAGGCTCCAACCCAGAAGTATGTTTGCAATGTGAAGAGAATGCTCTTGGGATATTTTTTGCAAACAACCATATCCTTAGTTGATGTGAAACTGGTACAAGCAGGCACTTTGCTCGCTCTCCGTTAGCGGCAAGAAGTTTTATCTCGTGCGCTCGTTGCTAGATGTTTTTTATTTTTAAAATATTTAAATATATTCGATGTTTAACTTGTTCGCTCTTGTAGCTCTGGCATTTTAAAATATATATTATGTTTCTTTGTTCGCTATTGTTAGCGGCATTTTTTAATATTATATTATGTGTTTCCTTTGTGTGTGTGTGAAAATAAACAAGAAAAAGTAAAGAAGAAATTCTCCTTGGATGAAAAACACACATTCTGCGCTACATCTATACTTATAATAAAGCTCAATGTGTGTGTGATGGCGCTCTACAGACCAGACCGTTGGACCTACAGCTACCAAATTTGGTACATGTATACCTTGGAGCTTGGGAATGTGCACCTCGGAGCCCTTTTTTCGAATTTTTAATTAGAATTTGAATTAATTAAAATTTAAGCGAAATTTCTACGATTTTCCGCTATAACTTCCGAAAATATTATCGCACAAACATGAATTTTACATCTATTTAAAGATTAAAAAATTAGCCTTCTAATGGTATCAGTGTTTTAATCTATAACTTAAGCTTCTATTTTTAACGAATTTTTAAAGAAATATTTTAACCATGTTTTACAACAATATATTTCGGACAAAACAATAAAATTTAATCTGCACGAGCACGTCAAGGGGAAAAAATTAGGTTTTATCAGCGTGTTGCCATCCTATTGACGGAAGTTCAAACTAAAAAAAACAACTATCATTGCAAATTAAATCCAAAGAAATGCAACTTTTAGCACGTGACTGGATAAAATAAGAGAAATATAATATGCGAAATTTTCTAAAATAAATAATGAACGAGCAAAGGGAAAAAATAGCTTTTATTAGCTCTGTTGAAATCATACTGACAGAAGTTCAAATTAAAAAATAAATTAACTATCACTACATAAATTAACTATCACTTACATTTAAAAAAATGTAGCATTCACCACGTGATTGGATGAAATTAAATAAATATTAAATGTTATGTTTTCTAAAAAAGAAATACAAGACAAAGGTTTCTATGATCGTTTGCAACATCTATATCATTAATTTAGTAAATCAGTGTTACGTGTCTTTCGAAGTTTAAGTATATCTGGCAGAGAAATTATAAAGAGAGCAAGGCACATATGTATTTAATTGAAAATCTTAGACCCCATCACTCTTGGCGAACCAGCTGGTCGCCAAAGGCGTCTAGTATAAAATAATCGTAGCCAGCACTCAAAATAATTCATCAATTTCCACGCATAAAAGAAGCAAGAAATTTTTTTATATAATCCCCAACAGCAAGGCGAAATGATAAATAATTGAAGAAAAAAGACACGTATAAACTTATGCAACTCATCCAATAAATTACTTGCTGGTAATAAACACTCAACGCCGAAGTGAACCGGTGGAAAAAATAGCAAGAGCAGCAGATGTTTTCATCATGTGAGGACATGATGTTGTTTGGGTTTCAGGCTTTTTGAAGCCTCAAAAGGCATAGGCAAGAAATTGGCGGTTTATTATTTTCGAGGCATCCATTTTTCGCTTTTAGGGTGATTAGAAAATAATGAAGACGGTTGTCACGTTTGTCGAGTTGTCACCTACTTAAAGTTATAAATGGATTTTCAAATTATTTATTCTCTAAATGCGAATTGTCTTAATTAATTTAAGTCATTAATCAACTTACACTGGTTTGAAACAATCATGACACTCTCAGATTGCGCATTGTCTATGTTTAGAAAAATGATGTTTTTTTTTTTAAATTTCAAAATTGATTGAGCTCCCAGACTTTGTTTGCCAGGTAGAATGATTGTAAATGAAAGCATATATATATCTATATATATAGAGAGAGGTATAGAGAAGTCTTGTGATTCTTTCAAATTGGTTTAAACTGGTTAATGACTAAGACAAATAATGGCTTAAAAATAACATTGTTCTCCCATGATAACTTGAAATTTGGAATCGTAGATTTCATTTTTTTATGAAACTTTTCCGACTGAACCGTCTCTAATTCCAACTGTACTCACATCAGACGATTTAGTAGAAGTAATGTAGAAACATTAATGGTGTATTTAAAATTGAAATAATTCAATTAAGTTAATCCTTTCTTAGGTGTTAAGTTAGATAATATAAATAGTTTATTATTTTTAACGCTGTAAGAACTGTTCACGTTTTTGATGATGTTAGAAGAAAAATATTTCTATTTTTCTCAGGGCTGGAACTTCAATGTTAAATTTGTAGCTTGTAACGTAGATAGAACCCAAGAAGACACAGGAAACCTCAAGTTATCAGTCAAGTGATTAGATCCGTTATCACTAGACTGAAACTTCATCAGTAAAGTGATCAGATCACTCACCACCAGATTGAAATCTCAAGTTATCAGTCTGGTGGTGAATTTTTTAACTTTTTTTTTTTGGCGAAAGAAATTTTTATTACCTTTTTCACTTATTACCAAGTTTCATAAGATTTGGTCCAGTAGTTTTCCTTTTATGACAAATTCAAAGAGGAACTTTAATTATAATTATCCTGTGTATAGAAAAAATATTAAAATAGAAAAAAAATCGAATTATTTATTTCTTAGACCTTTAAAACATAAAATTTCGATAATCAATGTAAATCAAAATGCATGATTAAATATCATTATTATTTAATACTAGCCGCCTTTGGTGACCAGCTGGTTCGCCATGAGTAATGCGTTCTGAAATTTCCAATTAAATCACATATTCATTAGCCAAAATTTAAGAAATAGTTAAAGTTAAAGGATTCAGTTATTAGTAGTTAAAGAGTCGATAACTTTATTCGAAAAAACTTTTTGAGTTTAATGCTCTAATAATTTATCAATTATGCTTCCAAAATATTAAAAATGTTTTTTTCGGTGATATTGCCAAAATGTTAAAATGTTTTTTAAAAAGCGAAAAAGGGAAAAAATTATTGAATTAATGATACAGATGTTGCAAACGATTACATAAATATGCCACTAAGTCGGGATTTCAATGCACATCCTGTCTAAATTCAATCAGGTTTACTGTAAATAAAGATAATTTATGGAATTGATGATATAAATATTGCAAATGATTTCTTAAAATCCTTCCTTGCATTTATTTTTTTAGAAGATATCTCATTTTATATTTATCATTTATTTATGTTATTTTATCCAGTCACGTGCTGAAAGTTGTATTTCTTAAGATTTGATTTACGATGATAGTTGTTGTTTTTTCATTTGAACTTCCGGCATTGTTTTATTTTATCCAGTCACGTGCTAAAAAACATGGTTAAAATATTTCTTTAAAAATTCGTTAAAAATTAAAGCTTGAGTTATACATTAAAACACTGATACCATTAGAAAGCTAATTTTTTAATCTTTAAATTGATGTTAAAATCATGTTTGACCGATAATAATTTCAGAAGTTATAGCGGAAAAACGTCGAAATTTCGCTTAAATTTTAATTAATTCAAATTCTAATTAAAAATTCAAAAAAGGGCTCCGAGATGCACATTCCCGACCTCCAAGGTATACATGTACCAAATTTGGTAGCTGTAGGTCCAACGGTCTGGCCTGTAGAGCGCCAACACACACACACACACGCACACACACACACATTGAGTTTTATTATAAGTATAGACTATGTATGAATTAATATTATTACATAATTACATGACAAAACATTACAGTACATTGTATAAATTTTCAGTCTTTAAGCATTACAGATAAAAAAAAATTAAAGATCTTTATCGAATTTCACGCTTTTAAATAAGCCAAATTTATTATTTCCCCCCCCCCCCCGAAAAAATCGTAAAGTTTACAAAGTGTTCTAACCTGAAGCAATGTTTATCAGTTCTTCAATTTTAAATAAATGCAAAAACGACTATTTTAGAAGGGGTTTATGACACTTAAAAAGCTTCCATTGTTCCCTCATTAATTATTCAGAAACAAATCCTCTCTTAGGCATGTCATAATATACTATTCTCTTTGATGTCAAATTCGAAAGATATCGTTTTCATCAAACACACTAGGTCTTATCTCTTGTAAAATGACGTCATTATGCATAAAACAACACCGTCATCCCCAGATACATGTCGGGGCGGTCCCCTTTCGGGGAATGAATAAGAGAAGAGACCCCCCCCTCCCTAAAGTGCTTGAAAGCCCCCAAAAGCATTAAGAGTTCATAAATTCATGAAATATTTAAGAAGTCTCGAAACACGCTGATACACATCAGTGAGAATTCCATCAATAAGAATGGCTCTCGGAATTAGGCGAGTCATTTTAACGCCAATTCCATACGAGGAGGCCGCCAAAAATGATAGTCATTTGACAACCCGCCAAATTGGTAGAGGTGAAAAATAAAAAAAAGGCTTCCTAAATTATTTTTATTTACAATCCTTATTATAAAGAAAATATCTGAAGGAACCAGTGGGAGGGGTTTTATAAAATTTTCTCGCTTACTTTCTAATAACTTGCCATGCCAGAGAACGCCTTGATATCGGCATACAATAGCTATGAAATATTAACTTTTGGTGTGAAGTTGGCATTTTTTGCTGAGTGTGTGGTATGATCTACGGCGAGGTCATTGGCGATAAACCCTTGACATGTAATGATAGTGTCTAAAAATCGAATTTGTGGTTTAAACGCACTTTCGCGAATATTTTGCCTTTTTCCTAAATATCTTGTGTCCTTGTTGGCGAACTTGGCAGCCATGGATGCGGTTGAATTAATTTCTGTAAACCATTAATATTATTAAAAAGTCAAATTTGAGATTCAGACACGTTTTTTTAAGCCAATTGAAATACAAATTAGCCGTAAAACTTCGTTAATAATCGTAAAATCTCATACTAAAATTTGACATATTTAAATCATCGAGTTCGCCTGTTTCTGAAAGCACAGACCAGCAGACTGTCAATCCTTTCATGGATTTGGCTAAATGTTTGATAGGTTCTATACTACAGGTATTAAATCTATGTACCTAATGTTATCTATCAAACCGTCATTGTTTTATTATCATTGTGTTGAATTGTATTTAAATAAACGGACAGATGAACTCCCAATAAACAGATTTTAAATAAAATTTAATAGAAATTAATAAATTTGGTGAGAAGACAGTACTTCGAATTTCAAACATCTAGTCCAAAGTGTTTTTGACGGATTTTTCCATAAAACAATAAAACGGACGGATATACTTTTTTTAAAAGACTCAAGAAAAGTTTAAAACATTGAGATTTGTCAAAATCTCGAGTTCGAATTACTATCGATTTCGATTATTTGATTACTATATTTTTTGCATCACGTATAGGAGAAAGTGAAAACGTTAATGGATTGATCGAAATGGTTTTTACGTAAAAGCGATAAATTAATTGTGATAAATACCCTTTTGAAACTGGAAAACAAAGCATTATTACTTTATTCAATAGCGAGTGGGGATAGAAATGATAGATTATCTAGAACTGACTTAAAATATATTATATTTTCCCCAAGTGTAAAATAGATGGTCAAGCAAGGTTTCCAAAGTTAAAGGCAACATAAAGGAACATATGTCAGTTTTAAAGTTAGACAATTCATAAGAATTATTAAAAAAATTGATTTCTTTGGTATTTTTTGAAGCTTTATGTGGTTGGAAAGCTGAGTTCAAAATTTTAGATTTAATATCTCAATAATTTAAAAAAAGGATATTTTCTGAATGTCGTCATATTAAAAATTAAGGAGACACAGTTTTATTTTCATTTTCAAATTATTTTCCTTGCTTTTAAATTAATTTAATTTAATTTTTCATTCTTTAAAATATGCAATTAAATAAAAAAAATTAATCACACAATTTTTTAGTTGAAATGATTATTACCATTCCCTTTTCAAATTATTTCTATTTTAATTTTGCGTTTTTTTAATGTTTTCATTATTACCTAAGTGGGATCTATAACTTCTCAAGAGTAGACTTTTTCTAAACCAACATTAGTTTTCAAACTTTTTTCTTGCAAATTCGAAAGACAGATTCTTGGTAAAATCCATCGGTCTCTATGGGACAAAGATAATTCAAAAATGCTTTGGGCCAGGCGGATGAAATTTCTCAAATGAATTTTGCACGAAAGTTATAGATTTCTTTTGAATTTGAAGCAAAGCCATTCAAAGGACAACTGTTCCTACTGCTCGAATATAGTTGTCACAATAACTTTAAAACGAAGAGAAAGTTCAGTTACTTTCCTTTATAATAAAGTTAAATCTATATAGATAGCTTTTAAAGTCACTGTCCATGGCAATTTTAAAAGCTATCTATGTAAATTTAACTTGTCTCCATCATCTAATTGTGATTGTGACATTGATGGCGAGGAAAATGTTCAGCATGTGCTCCTTCTATGTTCCAAGTTTGCTGGAGCAAGAGAGAATCTAAGACTAGCTCTCCAACCATTCATATAAAGGGGCCTCCAGATTTTTATCCACTTGTTTGCGCCAGAAGTGCTCTTGAAAATTTTTCTAAATTTATTATTGACACCTATTAAATTTTCTTATTCTTAACTCATATTTTCTTACTTTTATTTTATTCTTATACTAGACGCCTTTGGCGACCAGCTGGTTCGCCAAGAGTAATGGGGTCTAAGATTTTCAATTAAATACTTATGTGCCTTGCTCTCTTTATAATTTCTCTGCCAGATATATTTAAACTTCGAAAGTCACGTAACACTGAATTACTAAATTAATGATGTAGATGTTGCAAACGATCATAGAAACTTTTGTATTGTATTTCTTTTTTAGAAAACATAACATTTAATATTTATTTGATTTCATCCAATCACGTGGTGAATGTTACATTTTTTTTCGATTTAATTTGCAGTCATAGTTAATTTATTTTTTAATTTGAACTTCTGTCAGTATGATTTCAACAGTTTAATAAAAGCTATTTTTTCCCTTTGCTCGCTCATTATTTATTTTAGAAAATGTCACATATTATATTTCTCTTATTTTATCCAGTCACGTGCTAAAAGTTGCATTTCTTTAGATTTAATTTGCAACGATAGTTGTTTTTTTTAGTTTGAACTTCCGTCAATAGGATGGCAACATTCTGATAAAACCTAAATTTTCCCCCTTGACATGCTCGTGCAGATTCAATTTTATTGTTTTGTTCGAAATATATTGTTGTAAAACATGGTTAAAATATTTCTTTAAAAATTCGTTAAAAATAGAAGCTTAAGTTATACATTAAAACAAAGATGCCATTAGAAAGCTAATTTTTTAATCTTTAAATTTATGTTAAAATTATGTTTGTGCGATAATATTTTCGGAAGTTATAGCGGAAAATTGTCTAAATTTCGCTTACATTTTAATTAATTGAAATTCTAATTAAAAATTCGAAAAAAGGGCTCCGAGGTGCACATTCCCAAGCTCCAAGGTATACATGTACCTAATTTGGTAGCTGTAGGTCCAACGGTCTGGTTTGTAGAGCGCCAACACACACACACACACATTGAGCTTTATTATAAGTATAGATTAATCCTTCATAACTATTAAATTTTCTTACTTATTTTTGTTATGTGTTGAATACTTATTTCTGTAAGCCCCGTGTGATACTTTGTGGTGCCCGAGGAATTTACAAATGCTTCAATAAAAAAATAAAGCTATCGATCTCCAAATAATAATTTCCTTTTCTTGTTTGTTGCTAAAAGAAACTGACTTCCTGAATTACTTTAATATAATAAGTAGAAATAGATAAATGAATGGATAATATCGAATTCAATCAGATGTATAAACATAAGGCCTTTATACAATATTCATGGCTGCTAAAACTAACCAATGCAAACATCTGCAACAAAGCATTCAGCATCTAGTAAAATTACACATATTCGTTTATTAGTTTCATTATTATGATAGAATACTTATCTATCAGAATCATTAAATCTAAATCAATCAATTTTGTTATTTTTATTTTATTCTTATATAAATCTGGACCGCGGTGGCCTGGTTGTAAGGTTTTGGTTTCGGAACCAGAGGGTTTCAGGTTCGAGACTCGATTCCAGCGACGAACCTTCGTGTGAGGGGGTCTCTTGCACGTTAAATCTGTTAGTCCAAACGTCCTCCCGCTGGTGTGGAGAGGGGGCTGTCAGTTCAGGTGTCGTCCTCGTCATCTGACCGTGGTTCAAAATGACAAGGTCCGTCCCAAAATAGCCCTCGTGTTGTTTCTTTAAAACGGGACGTTAATATAACTAAACTAAACTCTTATATTAATCCTTCAAAACTATTAAAGTTTCTTATTTTCTTTTTGTTATGTTTCGAATGCTTACTTCTGTAAGACCCCCGTGTGATACTCTGTGGTACACGGGGATTTTATAAATGCTTCAATAAAAAAATAAAGCCATCAATCTCCAAATGATAATTTTGTTTTCTTAATTGTTGCTAAATGAAACTGACTTTCTGAATTACTTTCAGATCATAAGCAGAAATGGATAAATGAATGGGTAATATCGAATTCAATAAGATGTGTAAACATAAGGCCCTTATACAGTAACCGTAGTTGTTAAAACCAGCCAATGCAAACATCTGAAACAAAGTAAACAGCATCTAGTGCAATTACGCATATTAGTTTATTAGTTTCACTATTACAATAAAATGTTTACCTATCTGAATTATTAAATCCAAAACACACATTAATCCATACAAACGACAAACAACAGACTTCAATCAGGATAATTAGACTCACAGGCATGGCAAGAAAAACGAGAACTTTGCATCTGCATATACTATGTAAATAGACATAAATCTTTACACACGAACAACATCAGTCTGTTTCCAAACAGCTTTAGGAAAACAATATCATTATTAATATGCAACTCAAAGAGCTCTTTTGTCAAAGGACATTTGCAACCTGTAAAACCTCCGCTCTGAGACAGTACTGCTCCTAACACTTTTTCTAAACGGTCTAAATAATAAATGCGGTCGCTCTTTGTTCCGAAGCGATTACGGTTACAGATAACTATCTTACATTTAGATACGCGTCGAAATTATCGTTCGTTGTCAACTAGGTAATGTCTCGCGTTCTCCATTATGACCGTAGGGTAGTACGCGTGAATAATTTGAGGCACATATAATGACTGCTGCTAGTCATGTATAAAGGAGAAAATTCATCCTATTTTAGCACATAAATGGAATGTGAAAAATAGTTTTTATCATGTGAGACCATGAGATTGTTTTGGATTGGCGTATTTGATTCCTCAAAACACGCAGGCAGAAAATAAAGTGCCCGTGTATAGACATCGCATTATTATTAAGTGTGCTTCTTTGAAGGCAAAATGTTGAGCGGCTTTTATTAGTATTGCTTTATTATTATGTATATTCTTTGAAAACAGACGTGTTTTCAAAAGGTTGACCGGTTTTTACCATTTTTTTATTATTATTATGTATACTTCTTTAAAAGCAGATGCGTTTTCAAAAGATTGTTGTAGAACCATGACATCCTGGGTATTTTTTTCTTTTTTTTTTTTTCGGAGGAAATGAAATATTTTAATTTATATAGTATATTAAAAAAAATTCACTCACGTTTATAACAGTTTCGATAAAAGTATTTTCTTTTTCCCCCTAGTATGGAAATATCACTTCATTTGTTCTTAATTGGGAAACATTGAAGGATTTGATTCCTGTTCTAAGATCAATCCATGATGAAACTGTTTTATGATCTCGGAGATTAGAAAATAGCAATTTGTGTTTATAAAATATTGTTTTCATCATGTGGAAAATGCATTGCGATAGAAACTTTCGTTATTGAGCTTCTAAAAGCGGCATTCCTTTTTGTGAGACAATGATGGTTAACTGTTTTGAAGCTCAAAATCGCGTAGGCAATGAATAAAGCATAAATAACAACTTTTTTCTTGGCGGGCAAAAAAGTTTTGTAGCTCACGTCAGTCGCGAAAAAAAAAAGCCTCGGTTTTTTTTTAAGATGACGCATGCGCATTAGTATAATTGTTAACCAAAAAGTGTAAATTGTCTCATTTCCCCTTTATGCAAATCGTCACGTAATTTTTCGTGACGTTGTGTTTTGATCACGTGATCGGAAGTCGTCGGGTAGGAGGTGACCTCAGGTATGTTTGATATTTCACAAGATGTTCTAGCTTTGATGTACTCTCTGAAGAGAATGCTCTCATGGCTTTAACTCTGTAAATAGAATCCTCTGATGGTTAACTCTCTCGACTTAAACTCTATTAATTGAATGATAGAAGGCATATGTTATCTGCTCGGAGTATATTATTTATTTCTGTTTGTTAAATTGTCCTATGCAAGATAAATTGAATTGATGCTGAACATTTATGAAATAAAAAAAAAACGATTTCTTCCGATGACATTATTTTGTTGCCACTTGATACGCTGTGCAACTCTGCTGCCACGTAGTTGCGGCAAACAATAATCACGTGATAAAAAATTATCTGATGATAATTTGAAATTTGAAATGACATATATCAATTTATTTATTTATTATTTTTTTCTTTAATCTTTTTCTTCTTTTTTTTTAACATTATTTTGTGACAGGAGCACTTTAATAAAGGATTAATACTCATAGCACATAGATCAAAGCGTCGATGAAATTGCCAGCATACGATGAAAATTTGATCGCCGATATGAAAGAAAAAAAAATCCAAAAAATAAACATAGCTTTATTCTATGCGAATTATTTGTAATTTTAAATTCTAACATGCATCAAACGATTTAGCAGAAACGCTCGAGGATAATAAACAAAGAATTATGCATGCGTAGTAGTTGAAAGGAAGCAACAAACAATCCTTGAAAATAAATTTTCAATCTGAATAATACACATTATAGGTGTTTTTTATGAATGGAAACTTTAAAAACGTAATAAACTTTGTCGCTTGTAATGTAAAGCTCTTAAAACCACATAAATTACACATTGTTAAAAGCTTTTCATTCATTGAATATGCGCATAACAATTTCGAATCCGAATAAATTCCCAACAGGTGGAAATGTATTTTCCTAGAAACGCATT
>JAPMOQ010000814.1:455250-468204 GCA_026543055.1 Argiope trifasciata
CCTGAAAGTGCCCTAAAGACCTTGAGAGTTCATAAATTCTGGAACAGCTCTTTTTAAGAACTCACGAAACGTGTTCATACAAGTTATTGATATCACACAATCGATGCTATCCGTTAGAGTGACACCTGGGATTTGGCGTGACATTTTAACGCCAATTCTGCAAGAGGCGATCGCCAGAAATGATAAGTCCATTCGCCATCTTGGAAAGATTTATGACAGAAAAAAAGGCGTTTTAAGACGGGCTTTATTCTTCGATGCTTTCGCAAAATAAGGTTTCTTTATAGAAAACGTTATTGAACTTATCGTAAAAGTTTAGTAGAAGAAGAGGGAAATGTTTTTTTGAATCAGATATTGTTTTACGTCTGAAGCCGTTGCATTTTTGATGGAGGTTTCGCTAGACATGACGGATTATTCACAAAAGACTTTGGAAACTTTAGAGTATAGTCTTTTAAAATATAAAATTGTTTTTTGTGCATAGATTTTAACGAAACGTAATACGCGGCCTCAAGAATATTTTTAAATATTCTTTTTGAACTAAGACGATTATAGTTACATTAAGAAGTAAATGAAATCATGTTATTTAATCCTTTATTCTTTATCGTTGCACAGAAGCAATAGGTTTCCATTGGATCTTATGGATAATTAAATTTGTAAGTGCTTTCTATGGGGTGTCTCAAACATGCTTTAGTACACGTACTTTTCTGTGATAATTAAAATTAACCCTTTATTCTTTACTGCTGTACAGAAGCAATATGCTTCCACTGGCTTTTACGGGTAATTAAAATTCTAAATCTATATCTATACTTTTGGCGCTCTACAGGCCAGAGCGTTGGACCTATAGCTACCGAATTTGGCACATGTATACTTTGGGGTTCGAGAATGTGCGCCAAGGAGCCCTTTTTCGAATTTTTAATCAGAATTTAAATTAATTAAAAATTAAGTGAAATTTCGGGGTTTTTCCTCTATAACTTCCGAAAATATTATCGCACAAACATGATTTTTACATCAATTTAAATATTAAAAAATTAACTTTCTAATGGTATCAGTGTTTTAACATGTAACTTAATCTTCTATTTATAACGAATTTTTAAAGAAATATTTTAACCATGTTTTCAACAATATATTTCGGACAAAACAATAAAATTTAATCTGCACGAGCACGTTATGAATGTACCAGTGATTGCTGTCATTTTGAGAAAAACTTAAACTGAATAATTAAATTAACTCTTATTGCAAATGAAACCGAGAAAAGTGTGATGTTCAGCGCGTGTTTAAAAAGAAATGTAATGTTATCCAACAAATATAAAATGTGATATTTTCCACATAATTTCATGACAACCTATTGCGAGTCAGTCACGAATAATCGTAATAAATCACGTAACTGTAATAATATTAGTTAAGTGACTATCGAAGTTTAAGTATATTTGGCAGAGAAATTATAAAGAGAGCAAAGCACATAAATATTTAATTGAAAATTTTAGAACGCATTACTCTTGGCGAACAAGTTGGTTGCCAAAGGCAGCTAGTATTTTATATAGGGTGTCGCAGGTATGCTTTAGCATACGTATTTTTCTGTAATAATTAAAATTAATACTTTAATTTACCCTTTTTTCTTTACTGTTGCACAGAAGCAATATGCTCCCACTAGCTCATATGGGTAATTAAAATTTTGAATGCTCTCTATGGGGTGTCGCAGGCATGCTTTAGTACACGTATTTCTAGGTAATACTGAAAATAAGTAATTAAAATTAGTTCCTACGAATTAATGAATTAAAATAAATTTCAAAGTATACAGATTGAGTATTATTCGAAATATACAATGCTCAGATTGCATAGATGCATTATACAAAATATAAAAAATTCATTCATTAAAAATGCACATTGTGTTCGCGGTGGCCTGGTGGTAAGGTTTCGGGTTAAGTCGTAGAGTTTCAGGTTCGAGACGCGATTCCACCGAAAAACCGTCGTATAAGGTTAATTAGTTTTGTCTCTTTCGTGTCTATTTCACGTTAAATCCGACAGGCCAAACGTCCTCCCGTTGGTGCGGTGTGTAAGTTTGGAGTGGTTAATTAATGGATGTTAATGATGTTAAAAATATTCAATTATTTTGCGAATTTCAACTTAAAATCAATTATTACTAAGGTTGTCCGATTTCATATAAATCACTAACAACTAATTTATGTAATGGATATTCAAATCCACTAGCATTTCAAAAAGAGCATCCATATTGTACCGGTATATGTTACACTTATCCTGGTAAATCGGTCTCATGTTCAACATCTCTCCATTATTAAACAACGATAGGAAATAAATTTAACATCTGAACTCTAATGGAGCTGTTGTAAAGGATGCCAGAATTTTCCGCCGTCAATATGGCATTTCCCAAATGCTTTGAATAAATCTATTTTATAATAAACGATTGGAGCAATTAGATAAATGTTTCGAATGGATTAAGGCTGTAGATAAATTT
The DNA here is from genome assembly GCA_026543055.1 of Argiope trifasciata. Classification (NCBI taxonomy): domain Eukaryota; kingdom Metazoa; phylum Arthropoda; class Arachnida; order Araneae; family Araneidae; genus Argiope; species Argiope trifasciata. The sequence continues at coordinate 457,721 of JAPMOQ010000814.1, forward strand.
TAGTTTATTTATTCATGAGATATATCGGGCCGTTGGATACATAATATTCCACGCTCTCTATTAACGTGGTTGATAGTGAATAATTCGGCAGAGGCTTACATGATATTTGGGGTCAATACTAAAAATAATTCATAAATTTTCACACATAAAAGAAGCAAGATAAAAGTTTTTTTTTATCACCAACAGCAAGACCAAAATTTTAATTAATAATAGAAGAAAAAGACACTTATAAAGTTATGCAACTCATTCAATAAATTACTTGCTGGCGATAAACATTCAGCGCCGAAAGAAAACGGGGGGGGGAATAGCAAGAGCAGCAGATGTTTTTTTCATGTGAGAACATGATGTTGTTTGGGTTTGACGTTTTTGAAACATCGTTAGCATTATAATCGGAAAATTTGGAGAAAATATTCCGAAAAATAAAAACCTAGAGTTTCGCAGTAAGTTATTACAGATACTCGTTGATTAATTTGATTGATAATATTTATTTATTGATTATATTGATATTGATAATATTGATTTATTAATTTGATTGATAATAAATTATTATCAATCAACAGGAGTGGTATTCCCAAAACTTTCTCGCATACTCTTTAATAAATTTCTCAAATTAAAGAACCTCTTGCATGGCAATGGTGTACAGTAGCTAAACTCTTGGCGCGAATTTAGCATTTTTACTGAATCTAATGCTTGATTCTTGGAGACTGTTTCTCTGATTAATCCCAGCAAGCAGTTGTTGATGTCACAAAATTGAAAATGTATTTTTGATGCATTTCTTCAAACCGAAATTCGATTCATATTACAATTATAGTCACAAATTTGTGTACGAAATTTTATATAATTGAATAGTCGCGTTTTTAAAATACAGCATTTAATTATTTCTGAAAATATAGACATATTGTCATATTATATAGTTAGATTTGGTTCAAAATTTGTTAAGTAGATAGTATATTAGAGATTTGAAATTTGTGTACCGAATCTTATGTATCTACCTCTTTTCGTTTTATAGTTATTATATCATATATTCAAACAGGCTGCTGGATCGACGGATTTCCTCTTAAGAGATTTTTATCAAAATTTGGTGTAAAGACCGTATACCAAATTTCAATTGCCTGCAACAACTTAACATTAAAAAAAATTCCTGTACTTATATTTTTATACATAATTATGAATACATGAATTTTTATTTATAATTTTTTTATATATAATTATAAATTTCATTATTAGGTATCTTATTATAATTCATTGAAATCCAAACGGATATTTCACATTTTAGGGAAAAGCTTATACTGAAAGTATAAAAGAATATTAAATAATCAAAGCAATTCTTACGTTCTTCCAATAAAAATTTAACCAGACTTCGACGTATATCAGAAACGAAAAAAAAAAAAAAAAAAAAAAAAAAATTACCGAGTCTAGAAATATTTTTTATAAGTATCTCTGAAATCACGGTTGAAGAGAAAGAGAAATACCCGACATCTATACGTAAGAGGAATTTTTTTTTGTGCCTAGTATTTCACAAACTTTTCCTAAGATTTTCCTGTTTCGGTGGCATCAGTCGAAACGTGAGCTATCAGAATTATTAAGCATCAAGAGAGTATTATCGAACTATACTCTTTTTTTCCCATCTGATCTGCTTTCAATTTAGTTCTTTTTCTTTTCTTTTCTTTCTTTGTTTTTCTTTTTCTTTTCTTTCTTTCTTTTTCTTTTCTTTTCTTTCTTTTTTTCTTTTCTTTCTTTTTCTTTTCTTTTCTTTCTTTCTTTTTCTTTTCTTTTCTTTTTTTTCTTTCTTTTTCTTTTCTTTTCTTTCTTTCTTTTTCTTTTCTTTCTTTTCTTTTCTTTTCTTTCTTTTTCTTTTCTTTCTTTCTTTCTTTTTCTTTTCTTTTCTTTCTTTTTCTTTTCGTTTCTTTCTTTCTTTTTATTTCCTTCCTTTTTTTTTCTTTTTCTTTTCTTTCTTTCTCTTTATTTCCTCCTTTTTTCTTTTTCTTTTTTTTTCTTTCCTTCCTTTTTTCTTTCCTTTCTTTCTTTCTTTTTCTTTTCTTTTCTTTCTTTCTTTTTATTTCCTTCCTTTTTCTTTTTTTTCTTTCCTTCCTTTTTTCTTTCCTTCCTTTTTTCTTTCCTTTCTTTCTTTTTCTTTTCTTCCTTTTTTTTGAAAAAAATATTTTTAGGAAAAAAAAGGATAATTTTTTATATGGGAAAAAATAGAATTATAGAATTTATATAAATTTAATAAACAAGCAAACAAACAAATCAGCCGAAAAGGTATATTCCGAAACTTTTTCAGTTCAGTTCAGTTATATTAACATCCCAGGTTAAAATAATACTACGGCTATTTTTGGACGGACCTCGCTCTTTTGAGCCACGGTCAGAAGACGAGGTTGACATTAGAACTGCCCGAATCTTTCGAATTTACGAATTTCAGACAAGGTAAAAACATCACGAATGTCCATATTTTTATTTTCTGAGTCCTGAATAATTATTTGGTTAGAAGAATAATTAAATAAACTAGTATTTATTTTTTATAAATCTTATGCTACTGGCAAACGATAGTCACGAAATAGTCAATCAGCATGTGATATCCTTTAATAATTTTCTGACGGTAAATTACTGCTATGCGGTTAATACTTATGACGATGCGGTAATATAATATATGCTATGCGGTTTATTAACCGCATAGCATATTAATTAATAGTTAATATACTTAAATATATTAATTAATAATATACTTAATAATTTATATTAATAATTAATTTATAATAATATATATTAATAATTAATATACTTAATAATTTATATTAATAATTAATTTATATTAGTAACTAATATCATAAATAATATATGATATATTAATTAATAATTAATATGCTATACTGTTAAACCGAATATAATTTCGTACACAGCACCCTGATGGACTGAAATTAAAATTTGACATAAAATCCCATTTGTGATCGCAAGAACATATACCAAATTTCACTTACTTGAATCAGCGCGTTTATGCGTTTGTATGCATAGGAAAGTACAAACGGTCAAAAAGTCAATATTTTTTGAATTTTGTTAAAATTTTCATAAGGATCTTCATTTTAGATGATAAATCGGTGTGCCAAATCCAATTTACTCTTTTTGTTTTATAGTTGTCAGCTTAACTTCTTTTGAAACCGCCAGAAATATGTTCTTTGAAATGGACTTCTTTTATAATTTGATAGAAAATTAAAAGCTGCTCTAAGGATGATATACCAAATTTCATTTGTCTAAATCAAAGCATTGTAGGCAATACTGTTTAGCAAAATAGTACATGAAGACATCGGTTTAAAATGTGTTTAATTGTTTCTGAAACGCGTTACAAAGCATGTTCATCATTTACGGAAAGCAAGTTAAATCGCATAATTCCATTTCCAACTCAAGCTCTTAAGAGGAATTTTACACATATGTCGGCATATCTCATCTTTCAGTTCAGATAAATTGTTTACATTATCACCAAAAACACTGTTTTTGAGATAACACAAGGAAAACATGTTTTGTGACATGTTTCAAGAAAGATTTAACACATTTCAAACTGATGTCTTCATGTATTATTTTGTTTAACAATATTCTATACAGCGCCACTTTTTGCCTAATGGTGAGTTTTTGAACTTTTTTTTTGGCGGAAAAGAAATTTTTATGATCGATTTAAACCTATTACCCAGTTTGATAAGATTTGGTTCAGTAGCTTTCCTTTTACGGTCATTTCTAAGAGGAACTTTAATTATAACCACCCTGTATATAGAAAAATATTAAATAAGCAAAAAAAAAAAAATCGAGTTTTTATTTTTTAGGCTTTTAAAAAAATAAAATTTTGGTAAAAAATGTAAATCAAAATGCATTATGTATGATTTAATATTATTACATAATTACATGACAAAATATTACCCTACATTGTATTCATTGTATGAAATTTCAGTCTTTAAGCATTACAGATAAAAAATATTAAGACCTCTATCTGATTTCATGCTTTTAGATATGCCACATTTATTATTCCAAAAAATATCTTAAAGACGATAAATTTCTCTAACCCTAAGCAACGTTTATCAGTTCTTCAATTTCAAATAAAAGCAAAAACGACTATTTTAGAAGGGGGTTATGACACTTAAAAAGCTTCCATTGTTTCATCATTAATTATTCAGAAACAAATCCTCCCTTTAGACATGCCATAACATGCTATTCTCTTTGATGTCGAATTCGAAACATATCGTTTTCATCAAACACACCAGGCCTTATCTGTTCTAAAATGACGTCATTATGCATAAAACAACACCGTCATCCCCAGTGGACCCCCGAAATGCATGCCTGGGCGGTCCCCTTTCGGGAAATGAATGAGAGAAGAGAACCCTCCCCCCTAAAATGCTTGAAAGCTCCCAAAAGCATTAAGAGTTCATAAATTCGTGAAATTTTTAAGAACTCTCGAAACATGCTGATACGCATCATTGAGAATTCCATCAATAAGAAAGGCTGTCGGAATATGGCGGGTCATTTTAACACCAACTCCACCGCCAAAAATGATAGTCGTTTGACAATTCGCCAAATTGGAAGACAGATATAAAGGCGAAAAATAAATCTTTCTAAATGATTTTTATTTACAATCCATATTATAAAGTAAGTTTCTGAAGGAATCAGGGGGAATGGTTTTTCGAAAATTTCTAGAATACTTTCCAATAATCTTGTCATGCCAGAGAGCGCCTTACATGACATTGACGTACAACAGAAATGAAATATTAGTTCTATCATGAATTTTGGTGAACATTTTTCCTTTTTCCTAAATATCTTGTGTCATCGTTGGCGAACTTGGCAGCCATGAATGCCATTGAATTAATTCTTGGAATGAATTAATACTATCATAAAGTCAACTTTGAGTTTCAGACGCGTTTTTTCAGCCGATTGACGTAAAATTTTATGCAAAACTTGAGTAATAATCATGGATGAAATTTCACATATGAATTTTGCACGAAATTTATAGATTTCTGTTGAATTTTAAGCAAAGCCATTTAAAGGACTACTGCTCGAATCCCTACTACGCGGATATAGTTGCCACAATAACTTTAAATCAAAGAGCAAGTTCGGTTAGTTTCTTCTATACTTATAATAAAGCTTAATGTGTGTGTGTGTGTGGGTGGGTGTTAGCGTTCTACAAGCTAGACCGTTGGACCTACAGCTACCAAATTTGGTACATAAATTCCTTGGAGATCGGGAATGTGCACCTCGGAGCCCTTTTTTCAAATTTTTAATTAGAATGTGAATTAATTAAAATTTAAGCGAAATGTAGACGTTTTTCCGCTATAACTTCCGAAAATATAATCGGACAAACATGATTTTTATATCAATTTAAAGATAAAAATATAAGCTTTCTAACGGTATCAGTTTTTTAAAATTTATTACGTAAGCTTCTAATTTTAACGAATTTTTAAAGAAATATTTTAACCATGTTTTTATTACGTGACTGGATAAAATAAAAGAATGCCGAAAGTTCGAATAAAAAATCAAATTAAATCTAAAGAAATGTAACTTTTAACATGTGACTGGATAAAATAAAATAAATATAAAGTGCGATATTTTCTAAAAAAATGCAAAGCAAAGGTTTCTATAATCTTTTGCTATATCTAAATCATTAACTCATCAAACCTTCTTTATTTACGGTAAACCTGATTAGACAGGATATGCATTGAAATCCCGACTCAATGGCATATTTATGTAATCGTTTGCAATATCTGTATCATTAAATCAATATTTTTTTTCCCTTTCTCGCTTTCTTTAAAAAACATTTAATATTTTGGCAACATCACCGAAAAAAACATTTTTAATATTTTGGAAGCATAACCGATAGTTAAAACTGACTGATTTATAAAATTAAAGAATATTATTAGGAAAAGGTGTTCTTTTAGAGCTTTTCTTCCATCAACTTAAAGAAAATTTTAATTTCAGGCCAATCAATGCCCGGAATTACTTCAAGGCTAATGAATATGTGATTTAATTGAAAATTTTAGAACGCATTACTCATGGCGAACCAGCTGGTCGCCAAAGGCGGCTAGTATTTAATAAAGTTATCATTTTCCAAAGGACAGCTTCTTTTTCTTGTGTGCTGCTAAAAGTAACTGACTTTCTGTTTTACCATCATAGATTAACCAGAAATAGATACATGAATGGGCAATAGCGAATTCAATAAGATCTATAAACATAAGTCCTTTATACAATATTCAAGGCTGCTAAAACCAGAAAATCCAAACATCTACAACAAAGCAAACAGCATCTAGAAGAATTACGCATATTCGTCTATTGATTTCATTATTAAGATAAAACGTTTATCTATTAGTATTATTAAATCGAAATCACACATTAATCCATACAGACGACAAACAACAGACTTCAGTCAGGATAATTAGACTCACAGGCAAAACAAGAATAAAGAGAACTTTGCATCTGCGTATACTATGTAAATAGACATGAATCTTTACAGACGAACATCAGTCTATTTCCAAACAGCTTTAGGAAAACAATATCATTATTAATATGCAACTCAAAGAGCTCTTTTGTCAAAGGGCATTTGCATCCTGTAAAACTTCCGCTCTGAGACAGTACTGCTCCTAACACTTTTCCTAAACGGTCTAAATAATAAATGCGGTAGCAACTCGCTCTTTGTTCCGAAGCGATTACGGTTACAGATGAACTTAAATTTAGATACGCGTCGAAATTATTGCTCGTTGTCAACTAGGTAATGTCTCGCGTTCTCTATTATGGCCGTAGGGTAGTACGTGTGAATAATTTGTGGCAAATATAATGACTGCTGCTAGTCATGTGTAAAGGAGAAAATTCATTCCATTTTCGCACATAAATGGAATGTGAAAAATAGTTTTTATCATGAGAGAACATTAGGTTGTTTTCTATTGGCGTATTTGAATCCTCAAAACACGCGGGCAGAAAATAAAGTGCCCGTGTGTGGGCATCGCATTATTATAACGTGTGTTTCTTTGAAAGCAGATGCGTTTTAAAAAGGTTGACCGGCGTTTTCAAGTATTGCTTTATCATTATGTATGCTTCATAATGTAGAATATAGCATAAATGGCAATTTTTTACTTTGCTGGCAAAAAAGTTTTGAATCTCTCGTCAATCGCGAAAAAGAAGAAAAGTATTAGTTTTTTTTATAAGTTGACGCATGCATATTGGTATAATAACGTGATCAAAAAATTCTCACATAACTTGAAATTTGCAATAACAGACATCAATTTATTTATTATTTTTTCCATTATTTTTTTGACAAGGAACACCTTAAAATAACATTAATACACATATCCCATATCTCAAAGCATCGATGAAATTACCAGCATACGATAAAAATTTGATCGCTGATATGAAAGGGAAAAAAAAAAAAAAAAAAAAAAAAAAATCCGAAAAACGAACGCAGCTTTATTCTATGTTTATGCGAATTATTTGTAATTTTAAATTCTAACACGTATCAAACGATTTAGCAGAAACGAAGAGGATAATAAAAAAAGAATTATGCATCCGTAGTAGTTGAAAGGAAGCAGCAAATAATCCTTGAAAAAAAATTTTCAATTTGAATAATACACATTATAGGTGTTTTTTATGAATGGAAACTTTAAAAACGTAATAAACTTTGTCGCTTGTAATGTAAAGCTCTTAAAACCACATAAATTACACATTGTTAAAAGCTTTTCATTCATTGAATATGCGCATAACAATTTCGAATTCGAATAAATTCCCAACAGGTGGAAATGTATTTTCCTAGAAACGCATTAGAATATTTCAAAGAAACTTATATCTCAATTTCACATTTCCCCAGGCAAATTCAACAGCGAAAGTTCCTTTTAACTCATTCATTTTTAATAAATAGGAAAATTTTTCCCCCTTAGACTCTTTGTCGTTGCCATTCGATGGTCATAAAGTAAGGGAAATACGAATTCTAAACAGTCGGGAATATTTTATGTGAACTCTCAACGGCGCCACAGGAAAAGATAAATAACTGTTTCTTTTTTACCGACTGTTATTGGTTGTTTGTTACAGCCAGCATTCAGATCCGAAAGAGGAAAAAAAAATAGTTTATGGCGCAAACGATTTTCTTGCGACTTTTTGCATTCGCGTAGAATCGTCTGCGTTTCAAAGTGGAAAATTAATTCATCGAAATCTTTGTTTTAAGAATTATTCGAGTCTAGCTATTACCCGCTACTCTGTTCGCGTGGAAATTTTGATATATACGTACGGAAAATAATGACAAAAAAATAATAAATGTGAAATAGTTCTTTGAATTTAGCCAGGTTTGTAGTAAGAAATATTGAACATACAGTCGACTATTGTTTCGTTTCAGTATTCTGAGACGGCAATTTTTCTATATATCTATTCTAATTTTCAATTTCATCTCATTAAGAGGAGAAAGCGGCAGATGAGCGCATTTCCGGAATTCTTCGTCATTCTTTGACCTTGATTCCTGCTCTATTAGATAACTTTTTTTATTTAATTGTTTTTATCACGTGTATGCGAATATCGTGTCGTTTATGACAGTACTAGCTATTAGCCGCGACTCTTCGCCTGGAAATTTTGATGTGTATGTAATAAAAACTATCAAATAATGGCATAAAAAATTAAATCTAACCTTAAAACGATGCATTTAAAAGTACACTGAAGTGCCACTGAATTAGGGATACCTGTCTAGTAACGAGTTGGGCCTCCTCTGGCCTTGATAACGGCTGCCACTCGACGAGGCATAGATTAGCAAGTTTCTGGAAACGTTCTACGGGGATGGCTTGCCAACTATTGGCTAAAGCTATCCATAGTTCAGTAAGGTTCGTTGGTGCAGTGTGTTGGTCTTTTACGTCTTGTTCCGAAAAATCCCAAATATGCTCTATAGGGTTTAATTCTGGGCTTCTAGGTGGCCAATTTATGACAGAAAACTCAGAAGAATGCTCATCCAACCAACCAGTAGCGAATCGAGACTTGTGAGAGGTACAGTTGTCTTGCTGAAACACCCCATTACTTTGCGGATAACAGAACAGCATAAATGGATGGAGGTGATTCCCCAGCAACTTTATATACCGAATTGCATTGAGAGAGGTTGGTACAGACACCAATGATCCCAAACAGTGCCACGAAAAAACACCCCACACCATGATTGAGCCACCATGCCCTTGAACAGTTCCAAACTGGCATGCAGGATCCATGGCTTCATGAGGCTGACGCCATATTCTCAACCTCCCGCCGGCGTTAAGTAGTCGGAATCGAGACTCATCACTCCATGCCACTTGTTTCCAGTCTTCTACACTCCAGTCTCTGTGTTCTCTTGTCCAGGCAAGACGTGCAGATCGATGGCGAGCATTGAGCAATGGTACTCAGGTAGGTCGACGACTCCTGAAGCCCATACGGTGAAGCGAGAGCGTTGCACAGTCCGTTTGCTTACTGTTCGACTGGCACCTTCATTCAACTGGGTGATAATTTGAGTTAATGTTTGGCTTTGCTGGCTGCGTACAATACGACTAAGCTGTCTCTCACCACGCACTGTCACGGCTAATTGTCCTTTGCAGTTAGATCGATTGCTGGTTTTTTTCCACCATTCACGTATACTTGGTATACTCTTGACACTGTCGATCTTGAAAATCCCAGCTGTCTGACGATTTCGGAAATTGAATGTCCCTTGCGTCTAGCCCCTACGATTTGCCCGCGATCAAAGCCATCTAAATCAGGTAGTTTACCCATAATGGCGATTCCAAAAACTAATCCAGAACAACCACAGTCCGCACTATATATGCAGTTACCACAGCCCCCTCCCTTGCGCATAAATGATGCGCAGTGCTACACAATTTGCATATCTCTTGCTATCTCTAATTCAGTGGCACCTCAGTGTATAAGCATATGCGACAAATATATAACTAACATAAATATAATAACAAAAACAGTCAACGTACGTAAAAACAATTTATTTACATTTTATATCCAAAATAAAACAAAACAGCAAATCAAGTCCATTTTATTTATGGATCAAGATAGAGAAGTAAGAGGCTCTGGTGCATGCTAAATGCACCCGGGCTAAACATGCTCTCGCTGGTGTGTGCGAGGTGAAGGGGGTTCCAGCTGAGTTATCGTCCGCGTCATCGGTCCACGGTTCAAAATCACGAGGTTCATTCCAAAAATAGCCCTAGTGTTGTTTTAAAACGGAACGTTATATAACTAAACTTTATTAATTGATTAATTCATTTTATTATTTTAGCCATTGTTCTATACTTCGCCACCAACGCGCCAAGTTGGCGGACACCCATTCTAGGGTTGTTCCTTTTTTGGTCATGATTTGTCAGAACGAGATTTGAACTTGGACGCGATGCATGCTGTTGGTAGCGGGAGAGTCCATGCCTTTTCTCGTGGTAATAAACAGCATATTATAGAAGCACCGTTTCATCCTTTTAGTTAAACCGCAAACTTATAGTTCATTTCTCATCATCAAGTGTTGAGCC
>JAPMOQ010000814.1:475546-495164 GCA_026543055.1 Argiope trifasciata
TTGCGGTTTAAGTATGAAATTGGGTGCGAAAAATACAATTAAATCCTTTGTCAGGAAAAAATGAAATTACTTTCCGAACAACCTAATACATCAAAATTATTTTTAAATATAATATATTTTGTGAAATAAGAAAATGTGTAGTAAATTCTAATGAAATTTCCCCAGAACGGTTAACCCTCTACACAAAATGGTAACGCAGCAATCTTATTTTTTCTTTGCACAACAGTTATAGAATACAATGAGGAATGAAATGAACCAAAATCTAAGAAACATTTTGAGATGAAAAGAAGTTACGGTTAAAAGTATGCACGTGCATGGCTTTTTTCCGTAAATTCATAATTTAATTTTTCTAAAAACACTTATAAATGAAAAAATATTTCACCAGCAATGCAACTTTTGGTTCATTTCATTGCCCATATTATTTAAAACACAAGATGATATTTTTATGCAAATGCCTCTATTAGTTTTTGAGATATCATGTTAACGGTGGCAAATTTTTATGAATACTAAATTTTTGAGAAAACTGAAGTGAAAGACAAATTTTAGCTGAAAAATCTGTGACCCTAGATGATAGGTCAGGCCTTCATTTTCCTAAAAAAGATAAACTGTTTTGGAAAGCGAAAAGCCTAAACTAGAAGAAATAAAATAAATTCGCCGATGCGGTCGATAACCAGTATTTTTAACGTAGTCGGATACCTTAAATCTGAATAAAAATAATAGAATAGGTGGCTATATAAATAAAACCTAAACTGTATCCGTTATCATTTAGAAATAAATGCCTCATCGTAGAAACCGTTTATTGCAAATTCCTTTAAGATATCCGACTACGTTATAGACACTGCTTATCGACCACATTCGCGAATTTTTTTTTCGGTTGTTTCTTGTAGTTCAGACTTTCCTCTTTCCAAAACAGTTTATCTTTTCTAGGAAAGGGAAAGTCTGACCTACCATCCAGGGTCACATATTTTTTTTTTCAATAAATTTGTCTCTTACTTCAATTTTCTCAAAATAACGTTAGTAAAAATCCTCCACCGTTAACATGATATCTCAGAAATTAATAAAGACATTTGCATAAAAATATCATCTTGTGTTTTAAATAATATGGGCAATGAAATGAACCAAAAGTTGCATTGTTGGTGAAATATTTTTTCATGTATAGGTGTTGTAAAAAAAATTAAGTTGTGAATTTATGGAAAAAATGCATATATACATATATTTTCCCAATAACTTATTTGCATCTCAAAATTTTCTTAGATTTTGGCACATTTCACTCATTTTTATTTTCGAGTACTTGTGTACAAAGAAAAATAGGTCTGTTGCATTACAATGGTTAACTCTCCATGCAAAATTGCCAATTACAATTTTGTGTACATCGTTTTGTTAAGTTTAATTAGAATTTACTACTAATTTCCCTATTTCACAAGACTTCTTTTCATCGTTCCTGTCACCGATACTTTTACAGAAATAAAAGCCTCCTGACGCATGCGCAAAGTTTCCTTAACCGTGAATGAACAGTAAAAATCGATAATTAACCAATTATATGAAAATGTAAAAAAATTTTGATCACGGCTTCATCTGAAATATAATAATCTCTGTAACGCAACAATGCACTTACAAAATACACTCTCTTAATACATATTTTAGCTATCTATTCGTTAGAAATTCAAATTATACTTTCAAAATAGTCATTTGTTGTTAAAATTGCTCCAAAAACTAATTTTACACTTTGAGAACAAACTGTACAAAGCTTCGGAAGTTAATGTGTGCAATCCAATTTACTTAATTCAGGTCTCACCACAAAGAAATCGTTTCAGACGTAAAACAATACACGATTCAGAAAAATATTTTTTCTCTACTTTTTAAAAACTTCTTCGGTAAGTCCAATAATGGTTGAAACATTGCTTTTCTTACACAAGGATAAAAAAATAAAGCTCTTCTCAAAAAGGATCTTTACTCCATAAATCTCCCATCCAAGATGGCGGACTGTCAAACGATTCTCATTTTTGGCGATCGCCTCTTGCTAAAGTGGCGTCCAAATGTCACGCCAAATCGCAGGTGCCACTCCAGCGGATGGTATCGACTGCGCGATATCGATAATGTGGATGAACATGTTTCGAGAATTCCTTGACGGAGAAAAAGAAGTCGGCTGCGAATTTAAGAACTTTTAATGCCTTCAGAATGCTTCCAGATACTTTTAAAGTTTCACTGGCTTTATCACCTCCCGTTCTATCTCGGAAAGTGAATCCACAGGAGATCCAATGACACGCTATAAAATAGACGGAACACGCCATATTTGATGAAGCATATGACTTTGAAATTTGGTGTCAAAAGAACTGGAGTAGTAAAATGTTTAAATTAAAGGGTAACAACGACAAGTTAAAAAAAATGCAGACTTTTTTTATTAGATGCGTTTCTGCTTTGGTTATTCTTTTCAAATGTTTAAAGTCTTTTCCTTTTTTTAATCTTACGATTGTTTTTCAATTCTTACAATTAGTTCACATTCTCTCTATATATATTTATACACTGACGTGACAAAAGTCATGGGATAGCAATATGCAAATATACAGTTGGCAGTAGTATCGCAGCGAAAAAGTATAAATGCGCAGTTCGTTCGGAAATCGTTAGTGAATTCAACATTTCGAGATCCACAGTATCAAGAGTGTGCAAGAGTATGAAATTTCAGGCATCACATCCCATCATGGACAGCGCAGTGGGCGACTCCCTACACTTAACGACCGAGACCACCGACGTCTGTGTAGAATGGTCAATGTTAATAGACACGCAACACTTCGTCAAATAACTGCAGGAATCAATGTGGGACGTACGAGGGACGTGTCCGATAAAACTGTGCGGCGAAATTTATCTTCCTTGGGCTATGACAGCAGAAAACCGACTCGAGTGCCTTTACTGACAGCACGACATCGCCTGCAGCGACTCTCCTGGGCTCGTGAGCATATCGACTGGTCCCTAGACCAGTGGAAAACCGTGGCATGGTCAGATGAGTCACGATTTCAGTTGTTACGAGCTGATGGTAGAGTTCGAGTGTGGCGCAGACCCCACGAAGCCATGGACCCAAACTGTCAGCAAGGCACTGTTCAAGCTGGTGGTGGCTGCATAATGGTGTGGGCTGTTTTTACATGGCATGGACTCGGTCTTCTGGTGCAACTGAACCGATCATTGACTGGAAATGGTTATGTTCAGCTGCTTGCAGATCACTTGCAGCCATTCATGGACTTCACGTACCCACACAACAATGGGAATTTTATGGATGACAATGCGCCATGTCACCGGTTCAGAACTATTCGCGATTGGTTTGAAGAACATTCCGGACAATTCCAGACCATGATCTGGCCCCCTAGATTGCCCGATATGAATCCCATCGAGCATTTATGGGACATCATCGAAAGGTTCGTTCGCACCCAAACTCCTGCACCATCCACACTTTCTCAATTATGGACGTCTATACAGACAGCATGGCTCAATATTCCAGCAGAGGACTTCCAACGACTTGTGGACTCCATGACACGTCGAGTTGTGGCACTTCGGCGGGCAAAAGGAGGACCGACACGATATTAACAGTCATCCCATGACTTTTGTCACTTCAGTGTATATCTTGTTCAAATTTTCAATTCATTAACGAAATACTTTTTATTCGCCCACTTGAGTTCATATATATGTATTTTTAACTTGTAGTGGATAACACTTGTTGTTAACACAGTTTTTTCAAATATTTAATAATTAATTAAATTTAAATGTCCCACTACGTTATTATTTTCAATTCTTATTTATTGCAGTTTAGACTTTCCTCTTTCCAAAACAGTTTATCTTTTCTAGGAGCCAGGGAAATTTTAAACAAATCATATTTTTCAGCTAAAATTGGTTTTTAACTTCGATTTCCTCAAAATTTTAATTTTCATAACAATTCTCCACCTTTAACATGATATCTCAAAAACTAATGGATGTATTTGCATAAAAATGTCAGCATGTGTTTTAAATGGTATGGGCAATGAAATGAACCAAAAGTTTGATTGTGGGTCAAATACATTTTCATTTACAGGCATTTTGAGAAAAAGTAAGCTGTGAATTTACGGAAAAAATTCATATATACGTGTATTTTTCCCGATAACTTCTTTGCATCTCAAACTATTTCTTCAATTTTGACTAATTTAATTCATTATTATACTTTATAACTTGCGCACAAAGAAAAATAGGATTGCTGCATTACAATTTTATGTAGAGTGTAAAGCGTTTTGCTTAAATTTCACTAAAAGTTACTACAAATTTTCTTATTTCTTAAATTTTTTTTTATATTTTCACTTCTTTTTTTTATTTATAGTGTTTATAGTTGACAATACGTCTAAAAACCAAAAATAGTTTTTAAAAAATGCAATTTTTCAAAAAAATTCCTTCGAACGTAGTTGGATACCTTAATTCATTTTTAATACTTTAAATAGTTTTTTAGCAATTTGTAATGAAAATTGAAATCAACTGATAGAAGCCCAATCGGTAAAAACGCGAGTATTTTAGTATTTTTTTAAAGCGAAAGTGAAGAATGCGAGCTCAATTCTTGTGAAAATCAATCATTTTTTGATACTTTATAATTTATTTGCTAATTATTTAATAAAAAGTAACTGAAATAAATAAAAATGTTTCTTTTTGGCCTAAGTAGGAATTGAATTTAAATACTGTTTATATTACTTGTTTTTATTATTGAAACAGAGATACAGGAACATAAAAGATTCGAATACTTGTGTCTATAACAAACAAGTCTAATTGAAACCGTATATCGTAAAGCAATCGTATAACTAAATTTATTTTTGAAAAAAAAAATAAAGAAAAATTGTAATATAAAATTATGAGGCCCAAATATAAATTGGGAAAGGAAATTAAAAAAAAATTATTTATTAAGTACAAAAGATTTCTTTATTTTTCAATATCTGTATCATCCAAAAGGGTCATTTTACCAAAAAAAAATTACTTGTTTGATTCAAAACTTGCGTAATGTTTTATAATATTACTTATTTAAAAAGAAAAGAAAAGAAAAAGAAACATTTCCTTCTATATTCCTCAACTAAGCATATGGAAAAGCTTGTTGAGTATTCGTATGTGAAAATTGGCAGTATCATCAATACACATACGTAGAATTACAGTTATCTGTTTAGCAAAATTTTTGTTACACGCAATCTGAATATTAAATTCATATTCCTTCGGAGAAGCAGCGAAAAAAGCTGTATAAATTAATGAGAAAAGTTTTCAGCTTTACAACGAAAAAAAATTACAAGCGGTACCAAATTTGTTCATCAATTTCAACTTAATCATAGGATAATTTAATAAAGAAACGGGATACAAATTGTTTATACTACGGGAGACACTTGTTTACTTACAAACTCATATAAAAAGGAAAAACATATGGCAAAGAAAAAGTGTTGCCATTCACTCTGTCTTAATTATTCATACTATCATTATATTTTTATTAACCAACATCTACGCATTGTTCATTAGAGAAAATATGATAAAAAGAGTTGTTATGAAAATGAATTGAACTGAAGAAATAAAAAATATCGCTGAGCGCATGCATACATATCTCTACGTAATATACTTTCTTTAAACCGGAACTCCGCTTTAAAGTTTTCAGAGGATATTCTCCAATGGTAACTCCTTCTTGCAAAGAAATAAAATTGTTTTTCTCCAATATTCTCATGTGAAATTCTCACTTATTGGATACTCAGTTATCGACAAATTTTTACAAAATTATTTTAAGCTGCATTTAATGAGTGTTGCTCGTCATTTAAAATTTTATCTCATTTAATTGAAAAGCTTTATCTGAATGGTTTTAACTTAATAAATACTCAAAAAAATCTTAGAAAATTTGTACACTTTTTATCCATATGCAACTATTAATAATAAGACTGTATTCTAATAGAGCAGTTGCCAACGAAATAAAAAATGTTAAAGAAATTAAAACAATGATAAAATAATTTAAAAACTTAGAAAAGAAATAAAAATATGTTTGATTAATTAGTTTGCGCATTTCTCATCGTGGCAATGGTATCGTTTTGTGAACTGCAGACGATAAAAAATGAAACAAATAATTGGAAATAAAGTTATTACAAACGTTGTTATTAGAATTTAAAATATACAAAAACAATTTTTACGATTTTTGATATTAAAATTTGGCATTTTCCCAAGCAAGCGGAAGAGAGAAAAAAATGTTAAAAATCGGAATCTTTTGCTAAAGTATCAAAGAAAATCTTTGCACCAAGAAAGTAATTATTAAAAAAAAGAAAGAAAAGATATTTTTGTTTGAAATTAGAAATATTATTCAGATAATGAATATCAATAATTCTGCAATTGATAGAACAAAATTGTTGAAATTCAAAACTTAATTTTAATTTTTTCACTATTTTTAAAAGCTTCAAAAAATTACTGAATGATGTAAAAAGTAAGAAAATTTTTTTAGAAAGATGTTTGCTTTACTCAGTGGTTGTCTGAATTTTTTTTCTACGTTCATTAGAAACGATACTTAGAGTAAATAGTGCAAAATGCACTAAGCATTACACAAAACTATTAAATAAAAAATTATTAAGTTGAATTACAAAATTCGGTCTTGATTGATGTATTGAGTTGTTATTGTGATTATGAATATAATCACAATAATAATTGTAAATACAATAATTGTAATAATAATTGTAAATACAATAATTGTAATAATAATTGTAAATACAATAATTGCAATAATAATTATAAATACAATAATTATAATAAAAATTGTAAATACAATAATTGTAATAATAATTGTAAATACAATAATTGTAATAATAATTGTACAATAATTGTAATAATAATTGTACAATAATTGTAATAATAATTGTAATAATAATAGTAAATAAAATAAGTGTAATAATAATTGTGCGATAATTGTAATAATAATAGTAAATAAAATAAGTGTAATAATAATTGTACAATAATTGTAATAATAATTGTAAATACAATAATTGTAATAATAATTGTACAATAATTGTAATAATAATTGTACAATAATTGTAATAATAACTTACAATAATTGTAATAATAATTGTACAATAATTGGAAATACATTCGATTTGAATAGAATAAGAAATATGCCAATGTAATATTTTCTTCTTTTTTAATGCTCAGCATTTTTTTCCTTCTTTTCTTCCTGGCTAACGATACTCAAATGACTGTTGCCATCTCAGGTTGCATAAATATATAACAATTTACCGCGATTCATCAATCATTGGCGAAATATAATGATGAGAAAGGATGGCGTCAATTTTATTAAGGAAAGAGCCTTTTGACGATATAATCGACAGTAATGTCGATATCGGTAAAATATCGAATGCCATTTTCTCTAATTTCTTTCCCTTCTCGTTTTTACCCATTATTTTTTTAAATCTAAGTGTTTTTTTTTCCAAAATTTCTTTTGATCTTCGTAATAACACTAGAATTGAATTGATAATGCCGTCATGTACTTGATGGATATATATCGGAATTTAAATAGATCTTGATTCTAATGGATAGATTAGGAAAGAAAATCTTTCAATTTATTAGCGAAATTCAATAAAAAATTAATTTAAAAAAAAAGCGTGCTCTTTTTTAAACTTTAAATTAGAGAAATTTTCGAATGTAACGACATCCAAAGATTTGCAAAGATAATGAAATTAGAGAACATGATTATGAATCCAGGATTTTAGTTGAATTCAGAGCATTTATCAAAAAAGGATAAACACTTCTTAAATATCTGATAAATTATGGCATGATTGCAAAACACATTTCTTAAAAAGAAAAATTATTTTCATTCATGTCACGTTGATTATTTTTTTTTCAATAAACATTAGATTTGATGACATGATGGTGTGCAGATTTGTGACATGTTAAAATTATTGTGTAAAGATTAAATCAAACAAAGTAAACTATTAAGTACATTACATTTTGAAATTCAGATTTCAAAATGCATTGAGTCATGATTTACACAATGATAATCGTGACTGTAATTTAGTCTCCAATAAGTTAAACTTTACAAGACCATTTTTTCCTTTGTTTTTCCACTAAAGATTTTAAACCTTCCAAAGTATTCTATTCCTTTTAAGCATTTACCAACTCGTGAAGTTTAAATAAAGATAAAAGACTCTTTTATTTCCGAAAGATTTTATGATACTTAAAACCTGAGATTCTCTGAAGAAAATCCTTAATTTTTCAGATACAAAATCCAAAGATAGGGACGTTTTACTGAAATCTCCTCTTTGATGCCAGATTCCAAAGTTACAAGTTTCATCAAAAACAAATGACGTCACGACACATAAAACGATGCCATTGTCTCCAGTGGATTGATAAAATGCACGCCAAGACAAGCCACTTTCATGGCGAGGAACGAGAAAAGAAGACCAAACAACCCCCTTAAAAGCCCCTGAAAGCACTCTAAAGGCATTAAGAGTTTATAAATTCGCGAACGGCTCCTTTTAAGGACCCCGGAAACATGTTCATCCACATTATTGATATCAAACAATCGATACCATCAGTTAGAGTGGCACTCGGGATTTGGCGTGACATTTTGACGCCAAATCCACAAAGACCGACCTGCAGAAATGATAGTCATTTGACAGTCCGCCATCTTGGATGGAAGATTTATGGCTGGAAAAAAGAACGCCTTTTCAGAAGAATTTTATTTATCGATCTTTGTATAAGATGATGTATCCTAACACACACTGTTATTGTGTTATGAACGCGGTTTACGAAAGAAAAGTAAGATTCTTTTAAATTAGATATTGTTCTAAGAATGAAAAGTACAGCAAAACTTCTTCTGTATGCCAGGAATGATGGATTATATAAAAGTGTTTAAAATGTTTTAGATTCTTTCGAAGTGTAAAATAACCTTCTGAGTAAATTTCTTTAAGTAAAGAAAGTGCGGGAAGTAAATTTCTCAAAGAGAAACTGTATCATATAACAAGAAATCTAAAAGCATTGAAAAAAATTAAAAGACATTCCAACTTCTACTTCAGACATCATAGAATTCTATTATTTCAGGTTTTAATGATTTAAATTTATATTATACTAGCCGCCTTTGGCAACCAGCTGGTTCGCCATGAGTAATGCGTTCTAAAATTTTCAAGTAAGTCGCATATTCATTAGTCTTGAAGTAATTCCGGGCATCAATTGGCCTGAAAATGTTTTTTTTCCGTGTTACTGCCAAAATAATAAATATGTCTTTTTAAAGAAAGCGATAAAGAAAAAAAAATTGAATAAATAATTTAGATGTTGCAAACGATTATAGAAACCATTGCGTTGCATTTATTTTTTTAGAAAATATCACATTTTATGTTTCTTTTATTTTATCCAGTCACGCGCAAAAAGTATCATTTCTTTAGACTTGATTTGCGATGATAGTTTTTTTTTTTTTTAAATTTAAACTTCCGTCGTTGTTTTCTTTTATTTTATCCAGCCACGTGCTAAAAAAGAACATGGTTAAAATATTTCTTTAAAAATTCGTTAAAAATAGAGGCTTAAGTTATATATTAAAACAGGGATACAGCCAAAAATTTTAAATATGTTTTTTAAAGAAAGCGAAAAAATTATTGAATTAATGATACAGATATTGCAAACGATTATAGAAATATGCCATTAAATCGTGATTTCAATGCATATCCTGTCTAAATTCAATCAGGTTTACCGTAAATAAAGAAGATTTGTTGAATAAATGATATAGATATTGCAAACGATCATAGAATCCTTTGCCTTGCATTATTTTTTTAGAAGATATCACATTTTATATTTATGTTATTTTATCCAATCACGTGCTGATAGTTGTATTTCTTTAGATTTGATTTACGATGATAGTTGTTTTTTTATTTGAACTTCCGTCATTGTTTTATTTTATTTTATCCAATCACGTGCTAAAAAAAAAAAAGGTTAAAATATTTCTTTAAAAATTCACTAAAAATAGAAGCTTGAGTTATACATTAAAAAACTGATACCATTAGAAAGCTAATTTTTTAATCTTTAAATTGATGTAAAAATCATGTTTGTGCAATAATATTTTCGGAAGTTGTAGCGGAAAAACGTCGAAATTTCGCTTAAATTTTAATTAAAAATTCGAAAAAAGGGCTCTAAGGTGCACATTCCCAACCTCCAAGATATACATGTACCAAATTTGGTAGCTGTAGCACACGTACACATTGAGCATTATTATAAGTACAGACTAGCTAGTACCGGGAGTGTTGCTGCCGCCGAAAAAATATTAAAGGCAATCAATTAATAGTTTGGAAATGTGTTATCGAAATAGGATAAACGATATGACAGTACATAAAATATGAACAATTATCCTTTTTTATATATTAGATTTGTGTATTCTTCTAGAATTGTAAAGCTGTTGTTCTTTCAGAATGGTAATGAAAGAAATTTTTTATTGTATCTCGTGATTCGTTTCATATTCGTTCGGAATTCTAGAGCTTAATTTTAGCTTGATTAAATAATTTCTTTCAAAATTCATTCATTAAACATAAAAAATATATTTATACCATAAAATTATTGATATAGCTGGAAAGAAAATTTGTTGAAAATTAAGACGGTGCAAAATTATTTGCACTACAATATTTTTGGTAGTTACTGCAAAAAACACTAACATTTAATTAATATTTAAAAATCCCCAGAATTGGTCTCCCCAAAACGTTCTCGCGTAATCTGTTATAAATTTATCTCTGAGAATGACTTGTATGACATTTGTGTTCAATAGCTATATTATATTAACCCTTAATATGGATTCAGCATTTCTACTGAATCTATTTTGTCTCCTCGGAGAGCTATTTGGAGATTAATTCTCGATAAATAGATGCTGGGTTCAGATTCGAAATTTTTAATTTTATTTTCGATAATTGTTCTATTCCTGTAACCCTTCAGTACATGTAAACAATAAGCTGACCAAGTTCTGCCGCAATCGGATAAATGGTTTAGGCAGGTATAACAGCCATACAGACAAACATTCATTCTTATTTATATTGATTAACCGCAATATTGGTCACTTCATCTGCTTTTATTTGTCTATATCTATACTTATAATAAAGTCAATGTGTGTGTGTGTGTTGGCGCTCTACAGGCCAGAGCGTTGGACCTACAGCTACCAAATTTGGTACATGTATACCTTGGAGGTCGGGAATGTGCACCTCGGAGCCCTTGTTTTGAATTTTTTATTAGAATTTGAATTAATTAAAATTTAAGCGAAATTTCGACGTTTTTCTGCTATAACTTCCGAAATTATTATCGGACAAACATGATTTTAACATCAATTTAAAGATAAAAAAAATTAGCTTTCTAATGGTATCAGTGTTTTAATGTATAACTCAAGCTTCTATTTTTAACGAATTTTTAAAGAAATATTTTAACCATATTTTTTTAGCACGTTACTGGATAAAATAAAACAATGCCGGAAGTTCAAATGAAAAAACAACAACTATCATCGTAAATCAAATCTTAAGAAATACAGCTTTCAGCACGTGACTGGATAAAATAACATAAATATAAAATGTGATATCTTCTAAAAAAAATAAATGCAAGGCAAAGGATTCTAAGAAATGGTTTGGAATATTTATATCATTAATTCCATAAATTATCTAATAGTAAACCTGATTGAATTTAGACAGGATATGCATTGAAATCCCGACTTAATGGCATGTTTCTATAATCGTTTGCAACATCTGTATCATTAATTCAATAATTTTTTCCCTTTTTCGCTTTCTTTAAAAAACATATTTAACATTTTGGCAATATCACCGAAAAAAACATTTTTAATATTTTGGAAGCATAATTGATAAATTATTAGAGCATTAAACTCAAAAAGTTTTTCCGAATAAAGTTACCGACTCTTTAACTACTAATAACTGAATCTTTTAACTTAAACTATTTCTTAAATTTTGACTAAAAAATATATAATTTAATTGGAAATTTTAGAACGCATTACTCATGGCGAACCAACTTGTTGCCAAAGGCGGCTAGTACTAAATAAAAAAATCAAAAAAATCATAAATTTATATCGTGACATTTTTGATATTTTATATTCAACCTCATAACACATTCAAAAATTTTCACTCCATATTTTGATAGTAATAAATTCTTCCGCTCTAAAATGTGGTATCATATAGCAAGCCGTAAGATAAGCATGAAGTTCTTTATTTAGATGTAGATAAAATGCATTGTGAAAGCTGAAAAAAAGAACGAATATTTTCACATAAATATATAAACTATGTTTACAATTGAAGAATTGATTTAAATTGAGAAACTAATCATACGAAAATCAAATTCGTATAAATGAAAAGCTCCTTTTTTAGTTTTTAAGATGATATTAAAATAACTCTAAGGCAAAGATATATATTAAAGAATATTTAAAAAAACATGAATCAAAATTCAAATTCTAAAATTAATCTCCTTAAATAAGTAAGTGAAGTTAAATATTAAAGTAATAGTTTAAAAAATTCGGAATTATTTTGTTGCACAATTTCAACTTCATTTCGATTTTAATTTAACAACTTATTAAGAAACGATTGATTCTAACTAGTTTTCGGAAAATATAGATAAATATGAAAAATGGTCTTCATGCAGTTAACAGGAATTGCTTTAAATAAAACAAAAGGTCACCTCAGAGCATCGTATCTGTTGGTATTAAGGTATCCGACTACGTTAAAAATAAAAACACTGTTTTTCAACCACATTTGCGAATTTTTTAAAATTGTTATTTCTTGTAGTTCAGAGTTTTCTCTTTCCTAAACTATCTTTTCTAGGAAAAGGAAGGCCTGACCTCATCCATGGAAATTTCAAGCAAAACACATTTTTCAGCTAAAACTTGTCTTTAATTTCGATTTTTATTATCATAAAAATTCTCCACCGTTAACATGATATCTCATAAACTAATAGAGGCGTTTACATAAAAACTTCAACATGTGTTTTAAATGATATAGACAATGAAATGAATCAAAATTTCTATTGTTGGTAAAATACTTTGTCATTTATAGGTGTTTGTAGAAGAAACCAACTAAGTTGTGAATTTAGGAAAAAATTGCATATATGCGAATATTTTTACCCATGACTTCTTTGCATATCAAACTCCTTCTTAGATTTTGATTCATTTCCTTCATCATTATATCTTACAACTTGAGTGCAAAGAAAAATACAGTAGCTACAATACAATTCACAATTTTGTGTATAATATTAACCGCTTTGGTTAAATTTCATTAAAATTTACAACACGTTTTCCGATTTGCCAAAACATATTATATTTTCAAATAATTCTGTTGCATTTATAGTGTTTATAATTGATAATACATCTAAAAATCGTAAACGGATTTTTAAAAATCCAATTTTTCAAACATTTTTATTTAAACGCAATCGGATGCCTTAAACGCATTTCTCATAAATCAGAACAGTTAATTAATAAACATATTAATCTTCAACATAATATTCCATAACATAATATAATGACAACATATTCCATCATTTTGGCAGAAATCATTTCGATTATCAAAAAAAAGTTTTAAAAATATTATTTAATTAAACAAGAATGTTCAAAGGCAAGCAGTTCGACGTCTTGATATAGTAGGTAGATATAGATTAATTGTTATTTAGAAATTGGACAAATTCCTGTATTCAGGAATAAAATGAAAAAACACAATTTCAAAGCCGTTTAATCAATAGATTTGTTGGAATCTCACAAAATGATGGCCGTAAATACGACAAAACCTAAATTTTCCATCTTAATGGGGCACGTAATAAACGAGCAACCTAATTAGCTCATATTTCGAAGCGATTACGGTTACAGGACAAAATCTTAATTTAATATCAGTCAAGATACTGATTGTCATTGGCTAGATAAGGCTCAATTATTTTCCACGAGATAATGGAAAAGGAATAGCTCGAAAGAAGCCCACACGGTAGCTTGTTGTTAGTCATGTAGAAGCAGAAAACGATAATTATATTTTCATGCGTGAAAAGAACGAGAAAAATGTATTTTTTAAAAAACTTTATTTGAGAGATGAACTCATTAATAAAGCGCTAATACCGGTATCACGTGACATAAAACATCTATTAAATTACCTGCAGACGATAAAATTTCATCACCGAAATGGAAGGAAAAAAAACGTTTTTTAACGGAAGCTGACGTTTAATAGAGCTTCTTTCATCTCAGAATTTGTAACTTTAATAACGCTCATGCAATGGACTATTTAGTATACGTAAAATGGCAACACTAATGAGAGTTTTTCTCGTTTGAAGAATCATAGTTGTTGAATATTGTACGAAAATTACTCAGAACGAGTTAGGTTAGATATTTGAATTATTTTTGAAAGCCAGGCCTTGTTTTAATGCTATGTTATCAGTTTTTTTTTTCTTTAACAATACTTGTGAAAATAACCTTGTTTCTTCTAAAGCACAAGAGCTGTAATTTATAGTAGTTATTTCTCGTTAACGGAAAAATTTATTTTAATAACTACCACTTTAAATAAGTTAATTATTCAATGTATAATTACTGAATAGTTATTTTAATAATCATGGAATCTGAACTGTAATTTTTAAGTAAAATTTACTAAACCACTTATAGTTTTAATCTAATATAATTTATAAAAATTATTTATAAATTATATTGGATTACATTACCAACTTATTATAAATTATATTACCTATAATTTTAATAATTTTCGTAAATTATTATTATATTTTTTATAACTAATAAAATACCATACCTTCAATCAGATATCTAGTTGTATTTTTTTCATATTTATTCAGATACTAACCGAAAAATATTTTTATATACACAGGTACAGTATATATCAATGAAAGTTGTGATTTGTCGTACCGTAATTCGTAATATGAACGAAAATTTAAGTGAATTATGTAACTTCCAGAATGGTTATGCGTTTTCTTTTGGGCTTTACTAATAGAATCTTCTAGAAATGAATGATGCAAAGCATTTTAATTTTGTTTAGATCTATTATGATATCAAAAATTCTAACATTCAACTATTAATGTTCTTGAAATGTACGCACAACACAATGTTTTAGTTCAGAATTTTTTTAGAAAACCTGTCTTGTTCAATTATGTTACAAAATTTTCACTAAACTGAATCAGATGTTTTTATACAAACATTTAAAAAGAGACGTTTGCAAGAATAGTAAAGTTTTAAAGTAAGAATATTAAAGTTAAGTAGGCTTAGTAAAGTTTTTTATTTCAATTAAGGCAGAAAATATACTTTTACATACACAGGTATTGCATATTTTAATAAATATTGAGATTTGTTGTATCGAATTCGTAATATGAACGAAAATTTAAGTCAATTTTTGTAGAAATTTTAAGTCAATTATGTAACTTCCAGAATGGTTATGCGTTTCTTTTGGGATTTTAATAACAGAATTCTTCTAGAAATGAATGATGCGAAACATTTTAATTTTGTTTAAATCTATTAAGATATAAAAAATTGGAACATACAGCCATTAACGTTCTTTAAATCTACGCGCAACACAATATTTTAGGTCACAATTTCTTTTTTTTAGAAAACCTTTCTTGCTCTATTATATTTTCTTTTTCAAATCCACATCAATGCTTCGTTTCAAACACGCTGATTACTATCCCGCAGGTTTATAACAGCAATTGAAAATCTTCCCAAAGTACATTAAATATAAATAAGCAACGCTCTTCTTTTATTTTCAGGAACTGCGCGGGAACAATGGCGGACGGAAAGTTGGCGAAGTTTGGAGCATTAAAAATTCATTTGGCGATTGAATTGAGAACGTAAAGTTTTGTTTTATTTATCGTTTTCGGCATTGCGTCTTCCGCTGCAACTTCTTCAATTATTAATTTGCCATTTCATGCCGAGTTCATTCGCCAGGGGGCGCTTTCATCTAAAATAAAAGATGCGTTGCCAAACGACGATGGAAGAATGTTTTTATAAAAAGCTAATTCCAGTTTCTTTTTTAGTAACAGAACAAAGAAATGTTCCTGTTCCGTTTTATTAAGATCATTGATTTTCTAAATCGTGTTAGAATTCTTTGATGGTTTAAAAAAAAAGAAATATTAAAGCAGCATCCGTGCGGTTTAAAAGATGATGCAATTTCTTTTGGAGAAAATAAAAAGAATTTCAGTTTTGTGTCTAAAACATCCTTTAAAGACAGCATTATAATCTTAGAATGTATTATTAATTTATTAAAAAATTGCATGGGCATAAAATTTAATTGAATTGAAAAATGTAATTCTTTGAAGTTTAGAATAATATAAACATGTTTTTAGGAACTAAAAATTATCTAAAATTACCAGCGAAAGCCATTAAAATTTACAATTAATTTGAAATAACTTACAAATTTAAACAAATTAGAAAAGAAAATTTCAGTCTATTTAATTCCGAAGAAGTATCCACGATGTATATTACAAGCTATAGTGGTCTGTCTAGTAGAATTATTTCAGCATTATGATTAGCATACAATTTACAGATAGAACATTATTATAACATAAATAAGCATACATGGGCATTTGGTTTTGCTAAAAGGTGAGTACGAAAAATGGGGAATAGTTTGAATATTTATGATCTATTAACAGCGGTTGCAACATAAAGCATCTAATAGAATTGCAAGATATTGCAACGTTCGCCTTTCTCATTCCTGATAACTGGCATTTCCAGCCAGCTGAGCCACCACCTGGCAAAACCCTCAATGGTTTAGTGCCTCCACATTGCCAGATGGGGAATATTCTAATCGCCGAGTGGTCGTCGCATTTGGTCATGAGTGATGCCCAGCTGAAGAACCACATGTGGGTTTTCATCGTTTAAGAGAAATTTGTTGCACCTTTAAAGGGAAGGAGTGTCAAACATCTGGACGCCAAATGTTTCTCATTGTGAAGGAACTATCATTAACACGTGTTCCAAAAATGTGAGTTAGGAAAACGCTTCATTAACGGACATTTCACCGATGGACTGGTTGCTAGAGAGGGGGGAATTTTGCTGAACAAGTATTGCACGAATGAAAGCTCAAGTGCACAAATGTGAAATGAGAGGTGGAGATTGCACAGCAATAAAATGCGAGGTTTATTTGAAAGAGAAGGAAGAGTGAAATTCCTTGGTTTGAGGACTTTTGAATTTGGTTCCACTAGTTGAAATTTGGTGGATTCCTAGAGCTACCTCTGGAGTAGCGGTGTTAACTAACAGCCTGTTATATTTTTGTGGTTTTATTTCTCCGAATTGATTGATAACTTATTTCGCGATAAACATGCAACCTTCGAAATGGTGTAAATATCATATATTTTAACCTAGATTGGAATAAGCTGTTCTTATGCACATATATGGCTGTATTTAAACGAATTGTCTGAACCTGTACTCTCTTATTTGATTGGTCAGGATCAAGATATTACAATAGTATAATTCTTCAAAACTTATAAGCATTTTTTTAGTGTGAATTAAAGTAATTCATTATAAACTAGCGAAATCCGCAAGGCCTTTTCTACGATATGATGATTTTCTGCAAAATCAGTGACACAAAAACATGAAATAATAATATAAAATTACATAAAAGTAACATTTAATTTTGAGATTTATATATATATATATTCGTGATAATGTTATCGCCGGTGAACTACAAAATGAAATCAAATATCTGAAAATGGATACTGTTTAAAAAGAAAAAGAACGTAGTGAGAAATTTTTCTCCAAACGATAATATTAAAACTAAATTATGTAATTGTAAAGTAATATCTATGAAAGTTGAATATCATCGAAATCAAAATCACAGTAAATTAAAATAACACCATAAATAGGAATTTAAAAAATAATATTGAATATAGCACATTTATTTTTCTTATTAATTACTGTTGAATAGCAGACGATAAAAATATCGAAGCAATAAATAATTGAAAATGAAAATGCAATACAAAATATGTCATGGAAAATAATTTTCATGATTTTTTTTTCTTTCTAATTTGGCAACCTTTTTATCAGAGTTAAGAAGAAAAAAAACTCTCCCAGACGATCAGTTACTGATGAAGATATAAAAAAAAAATGCTGAACTCTTCTAGAATACAGTTAATTAAAAATTAATTAATAAAGGCATTTTAATCACTATTCTTTTAAATTAAGGAAAAGTGTTCGAATTTTTAACTGATAGAAATTGGATAAAATAATGTAGTTAAAATGTCTGATCCAGTTTAAAAAATTTCTCAAAATTCAGTAAATTATGACATGGTTGTAAAACATTTTTTTAAAACGATAATCGGTTGCTCTTTCCATAAATTTTTGATGCAATTGTTATTATTAATAATGAGAGAAAATATATAAAAACTAAGATTCTTTGATAACAATGCAAATCTTTAAATTAAAATTTTTGCATCAAATTTTAGAAATTAGCTACGGAGTATATTAAGTCATGACGAAAATTCTATATGCAAAATTTCAAAGTTACAAATGCGATAGATTTGCTTGTAATAGCGCAGAAACACACATAACCTTCCAAAAACCAGATTAAAAATGAGTTATTTTAAATTTTAAATTTTGGATTATATTATCCAGATTCTAAAATGTCTGTTGGCACTTTTGATGACGATGAATCTCTACAGTTACTTAGAGCTTATTTTACATTCAAAGGTTTTACTGATTTTCAAGAAATAAAATTAATTGATATATAATTTTTATTCCAACTTCAAAATAATAGGTTTTAAGGACAAAAACATGGAGAATTCTTTCCATATGTGACAAGCAAAACCAAAAGAATTTACGTCAACTTCTTTTTCAAAAACAGAATGCAATAAGTTGTATATTGTTTATACACATATACACAAAGAGCGAAACTGTTGTAATAAAGACGAGCAAAAAAAAGTAAGCAAAAAAGTAAAGTCAACTTTCATCAGAACATAACAAAAATAAAGAAATAAAATAGAATAAAACATATTTTCGGATTGAGAAGTTCTTTCACATATATTTCCGGAACTCACATTTCACATACATTGGAGAAGGAAAGACAAAGGAAATTCCCAGCATGCACCGCGCTCCCGCTCCTACACGTGAGAGGATTTTTATGTGTGATATATTTCCAACAAAACTCCTTTAGAATTTATCTCGTCCCGAGTGGCATGAATTGAAACAAAAGCCATCAGGATTGCTACGGTTGAGGAGAATTTTTACCAACTCGTTTTTTCGATCTCTGGGAAAATTTGATACTTTAGAGATTATTTAAGAGAAAAAAAAAAAGGAATAAAAATTTGCCTCTATCTGTGTGAATTTGAGGAAAAGAAAACAGAGTTGACAAATGCTCTTATAATACTTTTCTCATAATAATTTACTTTTGCATATATTTTTGCTTGATTTGGTGATGTTTTTAATGTTGTTTTGTTTTGTGTCTTTGCTGTTAAACTAGTATATTTCTTTGGCCTTAATTTTCGGCGATTTTTGGATAACAAGAGGTCAATTCTTTTGAACATTTTTCAATTCCTCACAGAAAAAATCCCTTATTTTGAATCCGTGCCTAAGGGTGACCCTTGAAAAAGTCTTCAGGCTGGATTCTTTTTCTATTTGTAGTAATTTTGATTCTATTGTATTGCTTTTTACTTGGCTTATATATATATATATATATATATATATATATAT
>JAPMOQ010000814.1:495264-521565 GCA_026543055.1 Argiope trifasciata
TGCAGAATAATTTTAATACATCCGGTTTGTCATTAGACATGATATTATGTCGAAACAGCAATAATATTCCCTCATCATCGTGCCAACATATAATATGCAATATCCAGCAGAAATTAAGCAGGTAGCAAATTCTAATAGGATTCCCACTCAATAAAATTATAATGTACTTACTTAACAGAAACACGTTCAAAGGAAAAATAAATTAATTAAAGTAAAAAATATGTACATTAGCAGAATTTCTGAATCATTAATTTCTTAAGATGAACTCGTATATACGGGGTGTTTCAAATCTCTCTGTAATTACATGAAAAGATAAAATAAGTAATAAGGTTGCAATAGAAATTGAAGAGTTTGCTGCGAAAAGGAGGTAACTCCATTTATTCAAGTTCGCAGAAAACCAGCGGTAGTACCAGGGACTACCT
This sequence comes from Argiope trifasciata, assembly GCA_026543055.1. Taxonomy (NCBI): domain Eukaryota; kingdom Metazoa; phylum Arthropoda; class Arachnida; order Araneae; family Araneidae; genus Argiope; species Argiope trifasciata. The sequence continues at coordinate 495,687 of JAPMOQ010000814.1, forward strand.
CTATATTGCAAGAAACTAATGAGACAAACAGCTCCATCACCTGAGTAAACTCGAGAACTAACGATTGGAGCTATACTTTTTTAGAACTAAGGATTGGAGCTATACTTTTCTAGAACTATCGATTGGAGCTATGCTTTTCTAGAACCAAAACGAACAGTTTTTATTTTATCACATGTAATTCCGAATTCCCAGAATTGGAGCTGCATCCTGTTTGCAACAAATTCTTCAATTGTTGGGTTTGCCAGACTACATTCGGAGAAAAACTGACTCAAAATTTAAAACTTTGGCGATCAGACGTTTAGTCACGAGTGAAATTTATATAATAATATATTCTGAGCAGAAAATGCTAAATATGATAGCAGACACCAGAAACAAAGCAGCTGAACTCATATTGCTTTCACAGCTGCCCTCACTGTGGTTAAGGAGCCATTGGCTTCCTTTTGGCGCCGTATCGCCAAAGGAACAGGATTTGACAATCATAAAATTTCCAATTTCAGAAGTTTACAAAAGTCAATCCTCTTTATAGCTTGTATAGGCAAAACAAGATTTTTGTTGTATGCAAACTGATTAGCTGTATAATTATTTTTTATACGAAACAAAAACTGTGAAACTGTAGCAGCTACATTTCTATTTTATTATCTTTGTTTTTTATTAGTTGTCCTTTTAAATAGTGGCAACATGAGTAGTTGTTTTGATGGAATAAAAAATATGGCGACTTGATATGGTTTCGCTTATTTCAATTTCAAATACAATCTGCAGTCATCATTCCGGAAATATAATCCATATTAATAACCAATCTTAATGAGTTCTACAAAACCTTTCAGAATTATGTCAAACGGATGTTTGTTCTTTCGGAACAACAAAAATAAATGTAGCACACAAACTACAAAGAATTCGTTCATTAATTTCAACGATAAATTGAACACGAACACGCCAAAACAGAAGGAAAAAAAGACATTTACTCTACAGAAATTGGATAGAATTAAAAAAAAAAGATCAAAACGACGTGTTGCCATTTCCTCTCATTAAATTATCCCCACCAGCATATTTTATTATAATTTGATTACTTTGCGTTAAAGTGCAACTCATTAGCGAAAACACGACAGTTAATTGCTGATTAAGATAATGATTCGAAAACAAAGTAAAAGGATGCCTTCAACAAAACTTTCATCGATTCAGTACGCGTGATTTTTAATTGGAACAGTGTTTTTAAGAAGTGGGAACTTTTTATTTTTTATTTTTCGGGAGAAAATTTTTTCCATGGCAACATGTGTTTTCTGTATCACATTTTTATTTTTATTTAAAAGCGAAAGTAATTCTGAAATTGAATGGTTTGCTGCAAAAAGGATGTAGCTCCAATTAGGGAAATTTGGAGTTACATGTAATATCATGTGGTTATATAGAAACTTATTTGTTTGCTGCTAACCAATGTTTACTGCAAACATTAAAATTTGGAACTACCTTTTTTAGCAGTAAAACCTTCAACTGAATGTCTACGTTGCCAATAATTTTTTTCTTTCGAGTTGACGAAATACAGGAAGAAAACGCAATAAATGTTATAATTTTAAAATTAATTAATTTAATAATTTAAAAAAATAAATTTTAACCAATAATAAAAATTAATAACTATTAAATTTTAATCAGTAATATGAATTTATAAATGTTAAATTTTAATAAATAAAACTTTAATATACAATAAATATTATTCAATTAATATTACAATATTAATTGAATAATATTTATTATAACATTTAATATTCAATTAATATAACAGTAAATTCATAATAAATTTAATAATTTTGATAAATTCCAAATCTTTTGACTTCACTTAGTACAAAAACCTATTGTAATGTCTTGATCTTGACCGATCCAATAAGAGACTAGAATTTCAGACAATTCGTTAATTACTGCCATATATTCATATAAGAAAAAAAAATTCTAATCTAGTTTAAAATATTTGGTATTTACATCATTTGAAAGTTGATGATATATTCCCCCTTAATGATATACACTAAGGGGAAGTCCATCTTTCCGGCCATTTGAATATAATTAAACACGTTAGCTACAGAAGAGAGCAAGACATGAAATTCGGAGCGCAATTTTAAGAACGATAGCGTAGACACAACCCAGAGTTTCAGACAAATTTAATTAAAGACTGACTGTCCGTGGTTTTGTACTTTCACAAATAAGTAAATATATTAGTTAAAAAACGTTCTTTTAAAAAACCGCATTTTGTCCCTGTCAAATTTCCTCCTTTATTTTCCCATTAGTTTTCTACTGCCCAATAGTTGTTCAGCAAAACTCTTTCCTCTGTGGTCACCAGTCGATCGTGGGAATCCCTTAAAGATACGTCCTCGTTACTGATCACTCTTTTATGCATGTTAATGATAGTCTCTTCACAATGGGATAAATTCAGCACCCAGATAGTTTGACACTCCTTTCTCTAAAAGGAGCAATAAGTTTCTATTAAATGATAAACCCCACGTGTGATCCTTCAGTTCAGCATTAATGACCAGATGCGACGGCACTTGATGATAAAAAGATCCCCCATCTGACAATGTGTAGGCATTTTGGATAGCAAAGTTAAGGCAAGATTTTGGAGATTGGCACAATTTTGTCGTGTTGTGAAGACAAGATTCATGACGGACATTCATGCGAAGTTGTAACTTTTTGTTGAAGATAAATCGCCAAATGTGATAGCCTTCTTTATCATTTTCTAATAACCCTAAAAGAGAAAAATGTATTCTTCCAAAGCGATAAATTGCCAATTTGTTGCCCAGCCTTTTTGAGGCTTCATAACCCCCCCCCCCCCAAAAAAAAAAACAGCATCATGTTCTCACCTGCTAAACAATTCTTCGAATGCAAAACATAAACAACAAAATTAATTCGTTGAAAAGATTAGCAGCAGTTAAAATTAACGCAACTGATTAACTAATTTAAATCTGCTTTGAATATTTCTTAAATGTAAATATTTTGTAATTAAACTTTATTATTAATAACTAATAATATATTTAACTACTATTTTTTAATTTAACTTTTTAAATCTAACTTTAATATTTTTTAATCTATTGAAATCATTTTTAAAGAAAGTGCCTTTAATATATCCTCAGAGAATACAATGATTAGAATGGCATAAATCAAATATGCATGCCAAATATTCTTCATATAAAAGCCAAAATACGAAAGACAACCAAAATAAATATCTACATCGAAATATGATACATTTTGGAATACATATTCCATTGATAAATTCAGTTCTACACCAAAACAGTCAATTATTCATATAACAGTCTTCAATTTCGAATTCTATTAATTCTTACATAGGCAGTTATTCATAAAAATAATAAACAACGTATTTCAATGAAAATTATTGAATTATAGAAACTATATTATTATTATTAATATTATATATTGGTAAGCCTAGAATAACGCCACCAATTTAACACTCCCATATAATTCATCCACTCAACATCAATTATTTCCGAATAGCCCTCGGCAACAAAATTTACTGTCATACTCAAAGGCCTCCCTTTGCGAGGGATGCTTGCATCTTGCTAAACTTCCCCCGTAAATTCGATAATACCAAAACATTCCCCCTTAACGGGTTTCGTTATAAATGACTGACCCAATTAGTGCTTTGTTTGGAAGCGATTACGATTGGCGATAAACTTTAATTTAGATATCCGCCAAAGATACCGCCAAGTCGTTTGGGCTAGATAATGCACTCCATACTCGACTATTGCCATGAGATAATAGAAAATGAATAGCTTGGTGGAGGCTCGTGTAGTAGCTGATTTAAGTTATGTGGAAACGAGAAACTATAATCGGATCTTCACGTATGATTGAGATTTTTTTTAAATTATCGCCCAAGACATGAACTTATTAATTAAAGTTACTAATACCTGTATCATGTGACCCAAAACATCGATTAAGTCCCCAGCAGACGATAAAAATTCGCTTTAATGAAGCTTCTTTCAATGAAGTATATCATCGCAGACGATTCTGGGGATTTAGTGCAGGTAAAGTGGCAACGTTCAACGATTTCTCTCGATTGAACAGCTGAAGCTGTTGGATATATCAGGAAAATTACTCTGATAGTTAAATTGGAGTTTTAAAGTATTTTGGAGAACAATATTTTGTTTAAAATGTTAAGAAAGCTCTTGGTTTTAAGATAAATTCGAATGAATCTGGTTTATTCATAAAGCTAAGAACTATACCGTCTGCTGTTAAGAGTGTGATTGATTTTTATAAGTAATACTTTAATGAAACAACTGGCAACAACATTAAAACGTTTGTTTAAAAAATTATGGAGTCAAAGTTATAAGCTTACATAGTTACATGATAGTTAAATAGAATGATCAAATATCAGTAGTTTAAATTATTATCTCTGCTAGTTAAAGTAAACTAGTTAACGTTGTATTTCACAATAATAATATGTTTCAGGTATTAAGTTGTGATAAGAAAATGATTCCAGATAATTATTTTTAAAAAATAATTTCAAATTAACTATATTCTAAAAATAGTTTCAAATTAGCTACATTCTAAAAATAATTTCATATGAACTACGTTCTAAAAATAATTTCAAATTAACTACATTCTAAAAATAATTTCAAATTAACTACGTTCTAAAAATAATTTCATAATGACTCTCATTCTGTCTTCGTTCTGATTAGAATTTTTCTTATTGTTGTATTCTTATTAAAAAATATTCTTAGAATATTTAAAAAAATTAAAAATATAAAAAAGTTTTCAAATTTTACGATGATATAACAATAATTTTTTTGTGCAAGAGTTCTCGGGAGCACGTTGTTGGAACACGCCAAGTTTTCTCTTAATTTTAAATTCCCTTAAAATTCTAAGAATTTTTTAAAATTGCTTTGAGATTCACATTGTCATCATCCGAAGTATATATGTACCAAATTTAGTAAATAAAATGATCTAGTTTCTTGAACTCATCACAACACACCACCTACACACACACGCACGCACGCACGCACGTACGCACACATTCATCTTTATTACATAATGAAGACAAAGATAAATAAGAAACAGTCTCTTTTAGAAACTGCGTGAAATCCATGGTAACCTCACGTATGAGAAATTTGAGGCATTAAAAATTCAATTGGTAATCGAATAAAATCGTAAGGATTTGAATTATCTATTGTATTTGTCTTCGCATTTATCGATGTAATTTTTTTCTATTAATAATTTACTATTTTTTCCCTACGATCATTCACCTATGGCAGCCTTTATCGGAGAAATGAATGTTGCCAAAAGAGACAGTGATAAAAAAACCTAATCCAATATATATATATATATATATATATATATATTGATAAAAGAAAAAGTTCGAGGTTTTATCTTTTTTACCAAGATCATTGATATTCTGACAATACTTTTATAGATATTCAAAGGTTTCCGCGCACTTACAACTTAAAATATATATTTAAAGAGAAAAATATGCTTTACGAAAACTCTGTTTTGAACAAACTTTTGATTTTGATCTGGACTGGGCAAAAAAGTTTGCAAACTGTAAAATAATTATTCAAAATGATAAATGTTTAAGAATGGTCAGCATTTCTCCTATATTACCAAAGCAATTTATCACAACAGAAAATTGAAATCATTCAGATATGATATCCAAAGTAGAAAAAAAAATCGAAGTTTCGAAATATTTCATAAGAAATTGATAAAAATTATAGAAATTTCTGAACATTCGAGAACAATATTCAAAAGTTACAGGAATACAGACTATTCACGAATTTTGAGAAAATAATTACAAAATGGAATCGGGATGCAGGCATTATAAATGTATTAGAGCAAAATGATGAAGCATGAATTCATGCTGCATCATTTTGCTGTAATAGCTTAATGTTGCATAATTGTTTAGCTTAATGTAGCATGAATTCATGCTGCATCATTTTGCTCTATTAGCTTAATGTTGCATTATTTTTTAGCTTAATGTAGCATGAATTCATGTTGCATCATTTTATTGTAATAGTTTAAAGTTGCATAATTATTTAGCTTAATGCAGCATGAATTCATTATAATTATTATGTGTCAAAATTTATAAATATAAAAAGAGATTTTTCAATCAATTTGAAATTTTTTGAAAATGGTTATGTACAAAATTGGATCATTTAGGAACGAATGAAAACTTTCAAGCAGTCTGATTTTGAAATGATTTCCTTAGGATGCATTAAGGTTTCAGGAAAGATTGCATACCGATGAACAGAAAATCCCAAATTATATGAATTATACATTCGAACGTATATTTACTAAAAGAAATAGGTGAAAAGAATTAAAAAAATGTTTCCATCTTCATTCAAAAACTGCCATTTCCGTCATCATATCAATGTCACAGATTTTTTTTTAACTTTCTCTTAAGTTTTTAACAAATTTTCACCTCCCTGAGTTCGAAAAACACATCTTCGGAAAATGTAGATCCGTCCATCTGCCTGAGGCAAAATTAACTAAAAAAAGATTTGAGCTAGACGGTTGAAATGAAATATACAGGGTAAAAATCAAATTTTTAAATTTCTATCAAATGTTGAACAAAATTCGTCTACAGAAATTCCGTCTGTTCAGCTTTTCGAATATATGTTAACACGATAGCTACAAAATAAACAGAGCTTGATGGATAAAATTTGGTACCTAGATTTAACATCGATTAACTGTATATATATCTAACTTCAGAAATATATAAACGAGATAATTCAAAAAATGCAGTGATTTCAATACATCAAATGCATGGGATACATCAAGTACATCATACATGGGATTTTGTGACTACAAGTGCAATTTTGTGTCAAATTTGTAAGCTATTCGATTGAGAAAATCGTGTCTAAAGTACAAATGAGATTTTTGAATGTACATTTCGAATTAGAATTAAATCACCATTCTCTAGAAATGGCAGAATAAAGCAGTAAAAATAATGAACTCATGCAAAAATAATATTTCTTAACTATTGTACGCAATTGTCATGCAAGGCATGAAAAGTTTATTAGAGGGTATGCGAGTTAGCTTTGGGGAGACCCCTACCAATGTTTCCTATTGTATATTAAAACATCTATCAATTATTATGGTAATAATTAGTTTATATATTAATAATAAAACAAGCGATACTGGCCTATTATCACGAGAAAAACCCTAGTAACCCTAAAAGTTTGTATAAATCGGTTTGGAAACGAGATATTCTATTACAATGTGAGGGTGAAGGAAAAGGTTGTATATTATTTGGCGCCAAAAGAACCGGTTCGGAACCGTACATCATTGACATTAACACAAGCGAAATGAATTTCTCGCCTAATGAAGAGCATTTATTTAGTCAAATGTTGTGGTTTGTTTTAATGCTTACTTTTCTCCTTAGATGCGTCTACTTACGGCAACCAGGTTCAAGGTTTTTCTCTTGACGACAGGTCAGTAAATTCGTATAAATTCACAATGGATTTCGATACGAAATGTTAAATTACACAGGAATTTCAACAGTAACAATAATTAAGTATATCCTTACACGGTATTAATCCAGATAAATCGATACTCATAATATGAGCAACATCAATCGATTCCCAAACAGCCTTTAAAGATTTTTTGATTAAAATTAATTATTGTTGCTTTTTTAGATAGAGCAATAATTTACGTGATAGCGAAGATTCCTTGGTGAAATGGCTTGAAGACATAGGTTGTTTTTTTAGGGTTTAATAGATAACATAATAACAAAAGGCACACGGATTCTCCAGTACAGTGGGCCAACTGCACTGTGGTTTATTTCGCAAGAGAGAGAGCTAAGATCACACTCAGAGGGTCAAGTTCGCTTCTAATGGAAAAAATATATAAAATATATGTAAACAAGCAGCAGTCGTGCGACCACGTGACGTCTACATGATTGGCGGATAGCTCCGCCCAGGAAGATCACGTGGTTCACAGAATTCATAACAGCCATAGAAGATAAAATAAACTTCTCTTCTTTAAACCGCTCTTCACAAAGGATTCGAACATCTACATAACTTCGACTGCAAATGAGAGGGTTTTCAAATAACATTAACATCCACATTAATGGGCTAAGTAATAAATGAAAAGCAATTTCGCCTTTATTTCGAATTAGCGATTACGATTACAGCTAAATTTTAATTCAGATAAACGTCAAGATATGTAAATTAAAGTTCGGCAAATATTGTCACGATAATGGAAAATAAATAGCTTGATAATGCATTGAGCGGTTGTTTTATTTTTCAAATTTGCATGGAAGTAAGAAAATTATTATTTTTGTTGCCATCTACGACGAGTTAAATTCATAAACACCGCTTTCACAACTATATCACGTGAGCCATAGTGTCATATCATCTGCAAGTTATAACCAGCAAACGATAAAAATTCATGAAAGAAATAAAAAGGCAAAACATAATCCAAACAATGGCCAATGGTTTGACGAAGCTTCTTTTAGAGAAGCATCTGTAACTTTACCCTCGCGCAAGTAACGTGTGATTTAATAAAGTAGAATGGCAACATTAATGAGGTTGTCCGTGATTAAGGAGCTGGAGCTGCTGAATATTGTGAGATAATTACTCAGAAGGAGTTAAGTTGAGAGTTTTAAAATATTAAGCAAAAGAAGAGCATTGTTTACTACGCGATAGAAGCTGTTAATAACTTGGCGATATTGGCGAAGAATCTGTGTAAGTTATGAGTTGAGGTTTAAAGTTATCGGCTGTAATTAAGAGAAAAGTTCATTATCATGACTGCCGCTTTAATAAGGATGATAATTAATTTTTAAAGTAGTAAAAGCCAGCAGAGTATTTTAAGTTGCGAGTTATCGTTTACAGTTTCAAAGATATTTTGATAGAAATACTTATACTTATTAATTACTAGCTGATACCTGGTGTGCTGCTACCGCAGACGAAATGATATTGGAAATATTGTTTGGAATTTGATACAGTTAGTTATCTTGTTTAAATAAGAATGATTGGAATAATGATATTTATTTTCTTGCCGGCAAGGAATACATTCATTGAATCTGCAGGATATATAAAGGAGAAGCATAAATAGTATTTATTCTAATCTTATTATTCCATTCTACAAAAAATTATTCATTTTTATATATTAGATTTGTGAGTTCTTTTAGATTTGTAAAACTTGGTGTTATTTCAGAATGATTAATGAAAGAAACTATTTATTGCATCTCGTGACTCGTTTCATATTCGTTCAGAATTCGCAAATTTAATGTTAGAAAAAGTGATTAAAACATCTTGTTTTAAAATTGATTAAACATAGAAAACATATTTATACCATAAAATCTAAGACTGACTTAAGAATGACTTTCTCAGCCGTAGGAAGAGTGTTAGACTAACAAGACTTCGCATAGGTAATATTTATTTTACTCACTAACATTTACTTCCTTCAGATGCAGCTCCAATTTGTATAAAATACACTGATGGCAAAAAAATCCCAACACCAAGAAAAAATTATTGTACAGTAATGAAATTTTAGGAATGCATTTGTCTAGGTAACATATTTAATTGATTAAAATTTCAAGATCACGGGTAGAGCCATTGACGAGAAGAGTCATTTCAAATGTGAAATGTTGGTACATTAGTAACCGGTGTAACCGCCAGAATATTGAATGCAAGCATACAAACGTGCATAAATTGTGTCGTACAGGCGTCGGATATCAGTTTGTGGGATGGAGTCCCATGCCTGTTGCACTTGGGCGGTCAATGCAGGGACGGTTAATACTGATTGTGGAGGACGCCGGAGTTGTCGTCCAATGATGTCCCATACGTGCTCGATTGGAGAAAGATCTGGTGATCGAGCAGGCCAAGGCAACATGTCGACACACTGCAGAGCATGTTGGGTTACAACTGCGGTATGAGGGCGAGCGTTATCCTGTTGGAAAACACCCCCTTGAATGCTGTTCATGAATGGAAGCCCAACAGGTTGTATCACTAGACTGACGTACAAATTTGCAGTCAGGGTGCGTGGGATAACCACGAGAGTGCTCCTGCTGTCATACGAAATGGCTCCCCAAACCATAACTCCAAGTGTAGGCCCTGTGTGTCTAGGCCGCAGACAGGTCACTAGCAGGCGTTCACCTGGCCTCCTTCTAACCAACAAACGGCTATCACTGCGACCAAGGCAAAACCGGCTTTCATCAGAAAACACAACAGATCTCCACTCCGTCCTCCAATGAGCTCTAGCTGGACACCACTCACGTCGCAAACGGCAGTGGTTTGGAGTCAGTGGAATGAACTGGACAGGGCGTCTGGCTCGGAGCTGTCCTTGAAGTAACCGATTTGTTACAGTTCGTTGTGTCACTGTGGTGCCAACTGCAGCTCGAATTTCAGCTGCAGAAGCAGTACGATTAGCCACAGCTATACGCCGAATACGACGGTCTTCCCTCTCAGTAGTACCACGTGGCTGCCCGGAACCTGGTCTTCTTGAGGCAGTACCTTCCCTTGACCACTGCCGCCAATACTCATGCGCAGTAGATACATTCCTGCCAAGTCTTTCAACAATACCGCGGAAAGAAAACCCACCTTCTCGTAGCCCTACAACACCATCTCGTTCAAACTCAGTGAGCTGTTGATAATGGCTTCTTCGTCTCCTTAGAAGCATCCTTGACTAACATTAACCCACTACGTCAAATCTCAACTGTAAATAACGATCACGAACCTTACAGTGCTTATTTAAAGTAAACCTCATTTGAATGTTCATAGTGTCCCTACTAGCGCCACACTTACGCGCGTAGCTCGAAATTTGAATCGACGTCATCTTTCAGATGTATAAACACGCCTACCAAATTTCGTTTATCTAGCACAGCTCCTTCCTAGTGTTGGGATTTTTTTTCCATCAGTGTAGATTACTAATTCGAAAAACTCCAATGTGATATGTAAATTTTTAAATACATATGAATAACATGGATACTCAAAATTATCTATAGATCTTTATAAAAAATAAATAAATTACAATAATATACCTGTTGGAGTGGTCTCCACAAAACTTTCTCGCACATTTTCTAATAAATGTTTTATTCAATAGAAGGTTTTGTATGGCATTGGCGCAAAACCGTAAGAAATATCAACCTTTGGTTTGAATTTAGCATTTTTACTGAACCTTTCCCGTGATCCTTTACGAAGTTTTTGGCAATTTATCCTTGGCATGAACATAATAGTTCTTGAAAATTAAATTTGTGTTTTAGATATGTTTTTACCAACCGATTTAAATAATAATTTGAGAAAAATTCCATTTTTGTGACAAAATCCAATTTCAAATTTAGGGCTAATTTTTTCCCAACAAGTATATTACAAAATTAAAAAAAAAAGAATATTTTAAAGTTTATATTATTAAAACTCCACCAAATTCTTATCAGCTTTGCGAATACAGATGAAAAAAGAAAGCAAACGAAAATGGTTTCTTAAAATTGGAAAGTTCTGTATACAATCCAGGAAGTCATAATTCCAAATTTTCGGCAAGAAAGAGAAAAGAAATTCCCAGCATACACCACGTCCCCGATACTATATGTGATAGAATTTTTCGTGACGTATACATCCCAGTAAAAGTTTTTTCGGAATTTCGCTAGTCCCAAGTGGCATCAGTCGAAACGTGAGCTATCAGTTATTATTCTCGGAGAGAAGTTACCCAAATTCGTTTTTTTCGTCCACTTTTTTATATCTGCCAAACTACACTTTGAAAAAAATAAGTGAGAGATTTATGCTATATGTATGAAGAAAAGCAAATAAATGGGACGAAATTCGTATATGGCTACGCCATAAACAACGAAATGTAAAGAAATAATAAAAAAAACATGTTTAATATTTTGTGAAAAAATTGTTTACAGATGTAAAAGTAGGAAGATTGAAATATTATTCTTTTTGTAGATATTGAGAAATTCTTAGAGAAAACATAAACTTTAAATAATCTGAATAATTTTTACTTTCCCGTATACATAGAATACAGAAAGTATAGTAATCTAAAAAAAATTCAAACTCAAGATTATGGCGAATTATACCATCCAGAGTTTTAAAAACAAATTTAAAAAAAAAGTTTGTTTGTCTGTTTATTCGTCTGTGGCAAAAAATAATTCAACATGCTTTGAGCTAGATTGTCGAAATGTATAAATGATAGTTTATACATTATTATCATAATTAATTATATATGATAATTTATACATTATTATTGTAATTATTTTTTATGATTATTTAAACATATGATAATTTAGCATCAAATTTGCAGATTTGTACCAAATTTTGTACAAAATCTTTTCAGAAGAAGTCCGTATGTCCACCTATTCAAGTAATTTAACACTATAATTACAAAATGAAGAAAGCTAGATAATTAAAATTTGGCGCACAGATTGAACACCTATGATGTATATGTTACCGTGAAAGACGAAACCGAAGAGAATGTCGACATTCACCGGTGAATGTCAACAAACATTAAATACGTCGGTGAAAGATCGAATATTTCATTACATTCTTGTACATTCGGCCCCTCACTGGTGTATGTCGGCAATCACAGATATGCTCTGGTAGAGGTCAAAAAGAGAGGAGCCGATAAAGAGGCGGCTGGCTGTTTCTCACCAAATCCTTTGTTCTGGTGGTGTCTCCCGCCAAATCCTGGCGATTAGCTGTTTCCAGCCAAATCCTTTGGGCTGGTGGAGTAAGTCAGCACACATAATTCACATAATTTAGAAAAGTTTTTAATTACTATTATTTTATTTTCTCATTTAGAACGTACTGTATAATTAAGTAAGTTTTTTATTTTTATTATTTTCCTTTCTCATTTTGAAAGTACTGTGTGTTTTAAGTTCTTAGTTATTATTCTCAGAAAGAAAGGCGAAAAATTTATCGCGACTGAATTACGGAGAAAAAAATATAAATCTCGGACTTGTTCAACATTCACCGGTGAAAGTCAGAAGTAAGGGTATTTAGCAAATATTTCGGACATTCACCAAGCGACTATGTGAATGTCGACATTCTCCAGATTTCGGTGTTTCACCGTAACATATACACTTGTCAAACTTTGAGCCAAATTCAATCAGGAATTTACCACCTGTACATCTGAACTTTCAAAAACATTTAAAGCCAATACTTTCAAAAACGTAATGACTTAAACATTCCAAATTCGGAATGAGATCTTACGACTTCGAGTATAATTTTCTGACAAATCTTTGTTCCTATTAACCAAGAAAAACGTATCTAAAATAAAAATTCGATTTTTGGAAACTGTTAACTCTTAACCGGGGAGATCAAATTTTAGGACTTAAATGGGGAATTGTGGTATATGAGACTGCATTTCATGTACTCTCAAATTAAATTTTCTAATGAATATATCAGTATGAAAATCGGCAAATATATTCCGCAGTTATTTTTCATGATATATAAAAACATTTTAAAAAATTTTCAAAATATATTATTGTTGAAAAAAGTAATTGCGGTGGAACATACATTTTCTACTCAAATTACATGTTAGAACAAACAGTATTCTTGAAAAAAAAGTATTATTTTACACTTTTTAAATCATCTTTAAGTATCTTTATTCCATTCATAATAATAAATATTAGATATTGATTGATTGATATTATCTATACTCGGGCATGTAACATTCTTAGTTATTCATCAACTTTTGCTCCAATATAATGAGTCAAATACATATGTTAGAATTTGTTTATTTACAAGTTAGAAAACAATTTAAACCCTGTGAAATCAAATTATTTAAAGACTTCAAGACGCATAACTGTTTTGCTGAAATAAACTAATAATCTTGTAAAAATTATCTTACCAAAAAAGAAAAAAGAGAAAAAAATTAACAGAAAAACTTACCCATGAATCACCACATATGAAAATTAAATTGTACTTACCTAAAAAAAAGAAGAGAAAAAACTTGGTAAATTTTATTATCTTAAATACATTTAAATTATAAAAATAAAATTTTGATGTAATTATTTTTTATTCTCAACTATTTAATTTATTTTAAATAGGATGGATTTTTCAATTAGATTTATTTTAAAATTTTTCATAATCATAAGACATTTGTATGAATTTACTATTCAATAAAATTAATAAAGAAATAATTGAGCTCTGGAAACACTGCAATAATGTCACTAAGAATATATAAATGCATGAAACTACTAATTTCTAGCGTCAGAAAATAAGCAAAAAATCGATTGAAATTCACTCTATCTTTAAATTAAAATGAAACAATTCAAGATAAACAAAAGTGCATAAGCAGGAAAAAAAAGAGAAAGAAAACAAAAGAAAAAAAAAGAAAAAGAAAGAAAGGAAGAAAAAAAAGAAAACAAAACAAAACAAAAAAAAGAAAAAGAAAGAAAGAAAAAAGAAAAGTAAAATGGAAAAAAAATAGTTCGATTTTTAGTTAATTCGTTTTAAAACCTATTTCATACATTTGAAAATAAAAAAAAGACAAAAAAATTACATCGAAGAAATAAATATTTATAGATGAAAAATCATGAATGTTTTTTTCTAAACCTTCTTCTACATTCCGTACACAAGATTACCAGATTATAAAATATGATCAAAAATATCATTGTCAATCCATTATGCAGACAAATACTTTCGTTTAGCATTGAAAATATCTTATAGAATAATAGTTTTTTTCACGGACAAATCGACAATGATGTGTCCTCGTTTTATGATTCAGATTTTTTTTAGCAACGATTTCACAAACCATTGCTTTAAAAAAAAGCGATCTTACCAGTATGTTTTTCTTTATTTCTTATTCTATAATAGATTTCTTTCAAAAAATTTAATCTGCATTCTTATTTTCTCGCCTGGTTCCACTCTTTTCTGATAGAATAATTCTTAGTTTCTCTCTTTCTGCTTTTCAGTAGAGCTTAAGGATTATAAAATTCTACCGCCTATTTCTTTACTGAAAACCATTTTAATATACCTACCTATCCAGTTCGGAGATTAAGAGCTTTGAGTTCAAGAACTCTGCGACACTTCCGTCAAATAGGGAAACCACCATTCCATTTAACAATAATATTGTTTGCCTGCACCATTTTGAATTTTTGGTAATATGTTTTTAACTAATATTCATGTAAGTCAATTTTTATAATTTTTTAAAGGTGGTTTAATATTTATTCTATGTTTAAAAACTTAAGTCAAAACAGTTTTCAAATGAATGCAGAGTCCCATACATTTATAAAATTTTATTGCATTATACAGAAAAAGGTTTTTTTTAAAAATAACTTCAAAAAAACTAAATTGTAATTTTTTTATAAAAGTAAACAAACATCGAGAATATAGAAATACAAAAATGAATAAAAAAAACATGGATGCAATCATTTAATCAATTTTATTATTATTTATATTATTTATTATTATTTATGCAATCATTTAAATCTATGCGTCTTATATCAGGGCCACTAGCGATTGACAAAATTTTATTCATAGTTTGAATTAAACAAAATTTTAGAATTTTGTAAATTAATTCCCAATTAATTGTTGTTAACTGTTTAGAAGTTCAGCTTAAGTTAACTTTGTTAACTGTTAATTATTTAAATTTGTTAACTTTTAATTGTTTAACTTAATTTAACTATCTTATATTTTTACAAAACTTAATTAACTAATTGTTAATTTACGTTTTGTAAATTAATTCACAGCTAAACAAAATTTTATTCTGCAAAAATTACGATTGTAAATAATAATAATGAAATCCAAAGTGGAATTCTATATCTTGTGCTAGAATTTCACACAAGGATAGAGCATTTGGTACTCCAACGAATGCACACCTTTTCAAATTTCTAGACATATCTCGAATACATTTGACTGTCTCTTCGCCTTTTATTATTAAGTTGACACACATATGATGCAATATATTATGTGTAGAATTATATATTCTGTAAGAAATTCAAAACTTCCAACTTAGTTATGGTATACCGCATCCAGATTTTAAATTAATGCTTTGAAACAACTTCAAAATAATACACATAATCCTAAATTACTATTTGGTTTCTATTTATCTGAGATCGTTTGTTTTTATTTTTATGGTTGTTTTGAAACACTCTGTACATAAACAAGTCTTTGAAAAAGTATTCCCATATTTGATCATTATGATATAAGATACAGTAACACTTTTCGTTAACATAAGTTTTTGAATTTAAATTAAGTAATTTAGGAGGCAAGTCTGATGAAAGCAAACTTTTAAGAATTCTTATTTTTTTTGTATGTGCGAATATGCAAAAAGAATATATCGTAGACCTCCAAAAGAATTCATTTTTTCAGATTTGAATGTAGTAAAATTTCAAAGTTTCAAACTTTTCAGAATCAGAAAAATATATGTTTGAAATTCTGCGTGGGAGCATGATAATTTGAAAACACTTTGAGCTAGACATATAAAATTTCATATACAGTCTTTACACAAAATTTACCGATTTACGTTAAATTTTGAATGAAATCTATTCAGAGTAATTCTATCTGTCCAGTTGTTCAAATAGAAAAGAGCACAATAACTAGACAAAAACAAAAACACTTGATTATAAAATTAAGTATTTAAAATGTAGATTTAAATCTAATTTTGAGTCATATTCATCAGGCGGCTAACTGTTTGTCTGTCCTTTTCCATGACTGTAATACTAATTAAATAAAAAAAGGAAATTAAAATTGATATGTTATCTGTAACTAAATTTTATATGTTATTGTAACTATATTTATAATTCTATATTAATTCATCTATCAACCGAAAAAAACGAACAAAATATGTGTTTGATTTTCTACTGTTTGTGTACTAACAGTGTGGAAGTGATTAACTACCAAAATCTAAATTGCCAGCATATACAGAACGTTTAACATACAAACTACAGAATGTTTAATGTACAAATGTAATGATTTCATAAAAACTATTTGATGTAGTTCCTGTTGAATTTATACATGCGTATTCCTCTATTCTTCTCAGTATTTGATGCTCGGCTTTGTATACCCCAAATCAAATCCATTATATCTGCATAATTATAGATTATTTTTCATATACATAAATCTAGATTATTAACGTTTTAAAATCAATCAGTTACACAGTTAATGAGACTAATGCTAAAATCTGAAGTTTAATTTCATTATTTTGCTCGTTCTATTAATTTTTATCTTAAATACTGATATCAACATAGATTGTGAAAATCTGTCTTTAACTTTAACCATGACTTTTAAGAATAAATTTTGAAATCTTTATTTCTTACATCTTTTTCTTAATGCATTTAAGATTATTTCAAAATGTTTACGCGTCCTTCCACAATCAAGATTTTTTCGAAATGTTTACGCGTCCTTCCGCATTCAAGATTCTTCCGAAATGTTTACGCGTCCTTCCGCATTCAAGATTCTTTCGAAATGTTTACGCGTCCTTCCGCATTCAAGACTCTTTCGAAATGTTTACGCGTCCTTCCGCATTCAAGATTCTTTCGAAACGCTTACGTGTCCTTCCGCATTCAAGATTCTTTCAAAATGTTTACGTGTTTTTCTCCATTGAAGATTTGTTCAAAATTCTTGTTTTCTTTTGTTTCTTTATATGTTTATTAGAATATACTCGTTAATTTAATCTTCATATAGATAAATACCATTGTATTGTTTAACAATGGATTCTAAAACCCTCAGCGCTTTTGCGCACTCAAACCCGTGTTAGGACGGGTTTATTCGTCAAAATAGGGGTGAGAGGAAAGGTAAAGGAAGGTAAGTTTACATTTAACGATAAATTAAATTTGGATTACTAGCAAACTAAATTAAAATAATCTGGTCATAAAAAACACGATAATCAACATACACGTGAAAAACAATTAAACAAAAAAGTTATCTAATAGGGCGAGAATCAAGGTTAAAGAAGGACAAAGAATTTCGGAAATGCGCTCATTCTGCTACTTTCTCCTTCCTCTTAATGAGATAGAATTAAAAAATAGATTAGATAGATAGAAAATTTGTCGTCCCAGAAAACTGAAACAAAACAGTAGTCGACTGTATATTCAATATTTCTTACAAAAAACCTGGCTAAGTTAAACCAAAAATTCCACACTCATATTTAAAGCAAGAAAAAAAAATACTATCACTCTTTCGAAGCATAAAAGGTAAATAACCAATCAATTAACGAGAAATTATTCAAAATTTCTTCTTCTTCTGCAATGCAAACCAGAACATTTATTGATTAATTCAGAACAAGTAATTCCATAAGTTATATTTTTGAACATAAATATTTATTTTACCGTTTCTATGATATAAATTCATTTCCGGAATTTTATTTCCATTTATATAAATTAATTCAAATTTTATATAAAATTGCAAACGATTTTGAAATGAAGGAATTTGGATTAACTATGTTGCTAGGCAACGTTGAAACGTGCAATTATTATTTTTATTTTTTGATGTTTCTCTTAAGTTTTTAAAAACATATTTTTGACTACAATTTTTATTGGTTGAAAAAGAATTCTTAAGTTTCTTTACTTAGATTTAAGAGCATAAGATATCGTCTGGCTCAATTTATAATTTTCTTTCGATTAAAAATGCATTTCAGATGATAACCATATTCTGTGTACTTTAATATTTTATATTTAAATATTCGATATAAAAATACTTTAAAAACGAACATTTTAGCTCGTATGACATTAAAAAGAGATATTTGGTGACTAAGAAGTTATTACTAATTATTGATTTGCTGTCTTATACGTTTAATTTTCCTGTAAATATTATTTTTTTCAAGTACGGTGGTGAGTTATTAATCGTCAGGATAATAAGAATCAGAATTAGAATAAGAACTTTAATTACAATTATAATTAATTTAATTATTTTAATTATAATTAAATGTTTGCACTGTCAGTAATTTTTTCACAGCTCAGAAGATTAGTTATTCTCCTGAGTTTTCTTTAACAAGTGGAATTACTCTCTGAAGATGTTTTATATATGCTAAATAGGATCTTCTTTTTCTTAAAAACTGATCTCTTTGATCTGAAGTTTTTCTATAATTACAGAAAAAAAAAAGAAAAAAAAAATGGAGTCTCGCGTCGCAACAATATTTACTCTTTTGAATCCAGAAAAAAGAGAAACATGCAAACTAAATCGATTTTAGTCATTAATTTGAATGAAAAAAAAAGAAACATGGACATAATGTAACAGATAAGAAACCGCATATACTACAAATAGATCAAAATGGCGATGAAGTAGGGGGGATGCAGTTAATGAGGAAAACGTGTTGCCATTTCCTGCTGCTTAATTATTCTCATTGTGATCTTTTACTATAATTTGATAAATTTACTTTTTAGTAATCTCATTAGAGAATAAAAGACGCATAAGCGTTCTTTAAGAAATAATTATGAAAAAGAAATATTCTCGTAAAAATATCCTCAAATGGCGCTATACTTGACTGAAACTCTACCGTTTTTCTTGATTTTTGAGATCAAGCGCAACCATATTGGATGGTTTTGCTCTTTTAATTAAAAAATTTATCTATTCAACAATGAAATCCGCTCATTCTTTCAGATTTAATTGATAAACTATTCTTAAAATTACTATTAATTTGATTAGTAGTTATACTAATAGTTAATATAATTAAAAATTAATTATTATTTATATTAATTATCAATTCATCACTTATTCATGTAAGTAGCATATGTATCAAACTTATGGTAGGTCCAAAAACATTTTTCCTCGATTTTGAAGAACATTTATGTTTCGTTTCTAACTGAAATCTTTTTTTAAGAAAACAATTCCCATTTTCAGAATGATGTATGAATAAGAGTAAACACATAAACTTAAAACCGAGACGAACCATATAAACGGAATAAATTATAAGGTCTTTTATATCAAAATAACAGATTTTCAAGATATCGGACTAGGTTCAAAAACGAATTTTTGAAAAACAAATGATACATACACATTTTTTATTGTACCAAATAGTTAAAAAATATTTGGAAAATCACTATTCGAAGAATAAATATACACTCATTGATTTAAATTTTGAAAAAAAAAGCTAATTCAATGAAAAATTTAGAAAAGTTTTAAATGTTAGGGAAAACAAAGTAAAAAAATAATAGAAAAATATACATTGATGGAAAAAAAATCCCAATACCAAGAAAAAAATTATTGTACAGTAATGAAATTTTAGGAATACATTTGTCTAGGTAACATATTTAATTGATTAAAGTTTCAAGATCACAGGTAGAGCCATTGACGAGAAGAGCCATTTCAAATATGAAATGTTGGTACATTAGTAACCGGTGTAACCACCAGAATTTTGAGTGCAAGCATGCAAACGGGCATGCATTGTGTCGTACAGGTGTCGGATATCAGTTTGTGGGATGGAGTTCCATGCCTGTTGCACTTGGGTGGTCAATGCAGGGACGGTTAATGCTGGTTGTGGATGACGCCGGAGGTGTCGTCCAATGATGTCCCATACGTGCTCGATTGGAGAAAGATCTGGTGATCTAGCAGGCCAAGGCAACATGTCGGCACTCTGTAGAGCATGTTGGGTTACAACAGCGGTATGAGGGCGAGCGTTATCCTGTTGGAAAACAACCCCTTGAATGCTGTTCATGAATGGCAGCACAACAGGTTGTATCACTAGACTGACGTACAAATTTGCAATCAGGGTGCGTGGGATAACCCCGAGAGTGCTCCTGCTGTCATACGAAATGACTCCCCAAACCATAACTCCAGGAGTAGGCCTTGTGTGTCTAGGCCGCAGACAGGTCACTAGGATACGTTCACCTGGCCTCCTTCTAACCAACAAACGGCTATCACTGCGACCAAGGCAGTATTACTCTCGACATGGAGAACTTTTTGACCACGACAGATTTATACGCGCATCAGTCACCACTACACACTGGTAATTTTCGGCTGGTGGATTCGAACTCGCAACCTAACGGACACGAATCCATCGCCCTACCAACCAGGATATTCCGGCTTTTGAAATTTATGACATAATGCGCTTGTAAAAAAATTATTTCGAGATTGACGAGAACTTCAAAACCTTTTTACCCGCCAAGAAAAGAAAAGGAAATTGCCATTTATGTTTTATTTATTGCAGACGGGATTTCGAGCTATAATTCCCCTCTAAGCAAAGCAGCACCTTGTTTTCACCCTATAAAAAGATAACAGATCTTAATCAACTTTTTAAATCCATCTATGAATCATTCATTACAATCCCAAATAGCGTCCGAATTTTTTTTTATTTTGGATTTATGCCGATAATATTGTATCAAAATTTGCAACTGTACTCTAACATTGATTTCATTTCACAAAGTTTTTTGCAATTTATTTCGACGGCTCGAATGAAATTTACACATATTTATCATCAACGAATCTTACACATGTCGGAAATTCGAAAGATTTACATAAAATTTAACTGTAAAACCGCATATGAATAGAATTGCACTTCAAATAAATTCATATGTTAAAAAGGATTTTTTTTTTTTTAAAGGATTTACATATAAGCATTTCGCTATTATCTTTGCTCAAAAAGCAAGACAAAATTGAAGAAAAAATGTCAATCTGGTACATACCCATTTTGAGGCTTCAAAAATCTCAAAGCAAAACAGCATCACGTTCTCACGAGATAATAAATGAAATATCTGATAGCAAATTTCAAATTATCATGTAAGAACCTTATAATTTTTGAAGTCATCATTTGCTTTAATTAATTAACCAGTTGAAACCGGTTTGAAACATTCACAAGACTTCTCTAAAATTCTCTTTTTGTGTCTCTTTTTCTATATATGCAATGATAATTTTTTAAACTTTCATTTTCATTTTTTTCTAGCTGGCAAACAAAGTTATAGATTTGAAACGATTTTAATTTTAAAAAACTATTGTTTTTTTTAAAAAATATCGACGCATGCGTCATCTAATAATTTCGTGATTGTTTTCAAACCAGTTTTCATTGGCTAATGACATAAATTAAGGAAGTCAATTCGCAAGAATTCAGAGAATGAATCATTTGGAAATCAAGTTGTAACTTTCATTGGTGATAAATCCGCAAAAGTGATATGCACATTTGCGCATTTATCGCCTTCTGCATTATATTCTGATAACACAAAAAACGAAAAATTGATGCATCAAAAGTGGCGAATCACCGGCTTGTTGCCCGTGCATTTTGAGGCTTCAAAATCTCAAACTAAAACAACATCACGTTCTCACATGATAAAAAAACGCGACAAATGCTTAATCAACGTAAATGAAAATTCTAATTCAGGTTAAAAAAGCAAATTAAATCAGATCCTTAATTTCAATAACAAATTAAACGCGAACAGGCTGAAAATGTTGCACAAAAGAAATCGCTTACACTACAAAATTGAATGAAGAGGTGGGAGGGAAAATGCAGCAAACGAGAACAGTGTGTTGCCATTTTCTTCCTCTTAATTATTCTCGCTATCATCTTCTATTATAATTTGATTATCACGCACTTAAGTTCAGCTCATTAGAGAAAACACGATGCTATAAAGCTTGAAACAGCAAGAATTGAAAGAAAAAAAAATTTACTCATCAAAATATACTTCGGTAATGTGTAGTTGATTTTAATTGGGAGCTTTTCTTGATTTTTTGGGAGAAAGTGTTTCCGTGGCAACAAGGGTTGCAATCTGAAACTTAAAAAAAAATGTTGTATTTCGCAAAATGGAATTTGTCCCTCTCTTTCTATCTAATTGGTACACAATTAGCGAAAGATGGTGCGTTGCAGGTTACTACATTTATTGGGAAAAATAGAATGGTACAGCTCATTTAATTTTTCGCTTAATTCCAAATTTTTTTTAATTCCAAAAGTTTGCTAAAAGCTATTTGCACTCGATTTCTAAGTTTTATTGCTGAACATATAAACTTGTCTTTAATAACTTATATTTTTGTTTACTTATTTCCTTTTATTTTCATGGTAGTACATGATGTTGTTTTGGTTTCAGGTTTTTTTTTTGAAGCCTCTAAATGTGTAGGCGACAAATTGTCGATTTATCACATTTGTGGAATGGATTTTTCGCTTTTAGGGCTATTAGAAAATAATGCAGAAGGTTGCCACATTTGGCGATTTATCTTAAACTGAAGTTACAACTTGATTTCGAAATGATTCATGCTCTGAATTCTTGAACATTGTCATGATTATTTTAAGTGATTAACAGGTTTGAAACCATCACGAATGCATTAAATTACGCATGCGTCAACATTTAGAAAAAATATGATTTTCTCTCTCTCCATCTCAAAATGTGTCGAGTTCGAAAACTTTATTTGCTAGCTAGAAAAAATTGAAAATGAGAGTTTAAAAAAATATTATATATAGAGAGAGAGAGGGGGGATAGAGACTTATAGAGATGTCACGTGATTCTTTTAAACTGGCTTAAAGAGGTTAACGACTGAAATTAATCAAAGCAAATAATGATTAAAAAAATAATAATGCTCTTGCATATTGACTTGATATTTGCTATCGTAAATTCCATTTTTTACATGAGCTCGTATATATAGTATAAAAAGTATAGTAATTACCAAAAAATTCGTATACGAGATTTTGACACCTTTTAGAACTTTCTGAATTCGAAAAATGCTTTTTTAACAAATGTCGTCTGTTATCTGTCTGTTACAAAGACAACTGAAAAACATTTCGAGCTAGATGGTGGAAAATTTAGTATACGGATTGGCAAATTTCTATCAAATTTTAAGTAAAATCTGTTCATAGGAAATCCAACTATTTTCCCAGATCGTTCTGAATTTATTCAAACATTGTAGAAATGAAAACGTTTACATTCTTATTGTAATAACTTAGGAGATTAAACCTACTTGAACATTTTTATTTACTGTTGCCACAAAAAGAGTCAAAATAAATATATTGCTCCTAAAAACAAGACGGAAGAGCATTATTTCCAGCAAAAGTGCAGAAGTTACATTCTACTTCCACAATAAATTTCTTTCTTTTTTTTTTACTGGAACAGAAACAGAATATATCACAACCTCTTCCAGGAACCCAGCCTGAAGATAAATCGTTTGGAGGGGACTTTCACAGCACCCCCTCCGAGATGACAAAATTGTCCTAAATTTAAAATTCCGTTCTTTGTTTTTTCAGAAAACGATGGAAATATTTCTTAACCTAAAGCGAATGATCATTACTTCAAATTTGCAGACGATAAAAAAGTGGAAATGGGCAAATTGGATTCGGATTTGCATTTTTCAAAAAAAAGCAAACGATATAAAAATGATCAAAGAACGGTTCTCAGTCTTGTCGCAAAAATATGTTTCAACGATAAAATACTTGTAAACAGTTATTTATTATAAGCAAAGACGGAATTTTTGTTCAGTAAACATTATTAAATATGCAAAGTATTATTTATGTGAGAAGAAACTTGTTTTGATCCTGGCATAAACGAAATCTACAGTATTTACGTAGACAGCGACAAATAAAATTTATATGTTTATTTTTCTTGATATTTGGATACTTTAAACTACAAGAGGAATAAAAGTAAAAATATTGGTTGAAATAAAAATTCTTTTTTTATGTTAATATGCCATCGATTTCTTCGAATGAAAATGTCTTCATTCCGAGAGAACTGCAGTTTTTGTCTAATAAAATTCAGTCTTTATTAAAGAAAATTAACCGTTCTATAGATTTGGATAATCAGCCATTTTGTCCTAGAAATGCTTTATTTTTAAAATTTACATTCGAAGAGTTCTTGAGGTTTCAGACATGCTCCGTAGACAAGACAGATTAGCTGCCATTATCTGATCATAATTTTTCAGAAATAGATTGGTTTTTTAGTTTTAGTTATTTTAACGTCCCGTTGTAAAGCAACGCTTCTTCTACTTGTATACAGCCGACCACCCCGCAACCACTGAACGCAGCAGTATCGACGGGATTTGTTGTGGTCGACTGCTGAATAAGTATTGTCCAACCTTACATTGACCAAACATTCAAACTAGTATTCCTTTCGGCGTAGTAAATTGCTGTCTTTCTCCCCATCTGCACACTCTCAAACAATTGGAACGAAACTATCCATCTTCAACATCAATGTAAAGAAACACGAGGGTTATTTTGGGACGGACCTCGTCATTTTGAACCGAGATCAGATGAAGAGGACGACACCTGAGCTGGCACCCACCTCTCCACACCACACACCACCAGTGGAAGTTTGGCCTGACAGATTTAATGTGCAAGAGACCCCCTTACACGACGGTTCTTCGGTGGAATCAAGTCTCGAACCTGAAAACTCTCCGGTTCCGAAGCCGTGACCTTACCACCAGGCCACCGCGGTCATCAGAAATAGATTGGAAATTATAAAAAAGAAAGAATCTCTAATTATAAACAGAATAAAGAATTTTATAATACAATCTAAATTATTCCAGTCAGAATTTTCGAAACCAATTCTCAGGCGAAACGCTTCAATCAAACAAGTGGGTCCACAGATCCACGGCCTTCCCTGCAATTAAAAGGTGATAATGAGGGCAGGAATTCACCCACCCGCCCCCAAACACACCAGTAACAAGGGGAACAGATGCCGGCATGTTGATGGAAAATCGATGAGTAATGATTCAATGGGACTGATAAAGAAACCGACATTCATCAAAGCAGAAGGGGGTGGAAACTCACGGGGGAGGGGGAGTTGCTCACATTCCTACTCGTAGGCAGATATTAGAATTTTACCTTTGAGTCCTCAAAAGCATTCATGAAATTAATGATAAAATTAATGCAAATTAGATGAAATTAATGCAAATAAAAGTTGAAATAGCCATGGTTTTAGATTTTCATTGTGAAGTTTTGTCACCAGATTCGTGAAACTTTCGCCAATCGTTTAAAAAATCGCCAAACCTTTTTGGATGGCACATTAAATAAATGAATAACTTCAGAAACCATAGGGTGTGGTCTCCAAATAACCTTTTCTTTTAGTCACTAATAAAAGTGTCATTCTAGAATATAACTTGCATAG
>JAPMOQ010000814.1:538633-559932 GCA_026543055.1 Argiope trifasciata
ATATATATATATATATATATATATATATATATATATATATATATACCTCTCCTCTCTGTTTCTTCAGAGTAAAAAGAAATATCTTTCTTTGTACTTATTTCTTGTATGGCCATGTCCTTTATTGGCCAGACAGGAGAATAGGGTACTTTCGGTTCAAATTTTAATTTTTTGTTAACGAAAAATCAAAAAATGTTATAACTTTCTCTATCATTTTTAATAACTTTAAAATTGAGTAAAAATTGATGCCTCAAAAGCGATAAATCACCAGTTTTCTTCCCTTGCATTTAGAAACTTCAAAACCACCAAGCAAGACAGCATCATGTTCTCACATCATAAAAAAGAACTTTAATCTTAATAAATTGTGGAATATAATTTTATTTGCTATTGCCATATAAAAAGTCTTTTCCTTAAAAAAACAAAGAGCATCAAATATAAATCCAATGCGCTAGAGTAGCTTTCTCATCCCTTTATAAATTCCACATTCTTATCGCAAGTACATTCCTCTCTCCCTAGCTGGGAGATAACCGTCCTCCCTCCCCGCGAAGATAAATCGTTTGGAGGATTTCATAGCACTCTTTTTGTGTCAAGAGTGAAGCTTCAAATTTGAAATCCGTTTATTTGTTTTTCAAAGAGATGGAAATCTTTTCTAACGTGAGATGGAGGATCCTTACTTCAAGCTTACGAAAGAAAACAATGAAAATAGATAATTTGATTTAGATTCGCATTATTTATTAAGCAGGAGTTATAAAAAGAATTACCTGACATAAAGATATATTTTGTTGGAAATGTAGTTTTAAATAGCTATACATCACAAGGAAGAAAATTATTACTTTCTACTGCAAAATTGGAACAGAAAAGAAGAATGTAAACTGGAAAGAATCGTTATTGTTTGTGTAGCAAAAAAAGATTTAAATGACAGTTTTTCTAGCCACCTTCAGCGATCAGTGCCTCTCTTTATAAAATGAATTAATAATTCAGTTAAATGAGTGAACTGATAGTTTAATTATATTAACGTCCTGTTGCAAATCAACATTAGGACTACTTTGGGACGGACCTCGTCATTTTTTAACCACAGTCAGGTGACGAGGACAACACCTGAGCTGGTACGCCCCTCTCCACACCACACCAAAACAAACCAGAGGGAGTAGGTTTGGCTTGACAGATTTAACATGCACCAGATCCGCTTACACGGCGGTTATTCTGTAGAATCGAGTCTCGAATCTGAAATCCTCCGGTTACGAAGCCGAGACCTTACCTCTAGGCCACCGCGGCCCCTAGTGAAATGAAAATGTACATTTAGTTTAAACTAATTGAATTTATCAGTACGGAAAATCCCCAAATATAACTTTGAGCAAAGTTAACTAGATATCATTTCAAAGCTCTTCCTCCATTCGTTAAGCGAGATTGATTAAATACTCGTGGCGCGTGATTAGCTCTTTAGAGACGCAAGCCCAAATTCATTTGAGGAACAGGAAGATTTTTTAAGAATAAGCAAAGATTACAACAACATACTTATGCTAAATGTCTATCAACTAAGTCCTCTTTTGTACAACTCCTTAAGAATACGGACTGCCATTACAGTTTATTAGGTTTTTTTTTTTGGAATCTGAATGAAATTATGGGATATTTGAAAGAGAAACTAGGGTATTCCATTATACTGAGAGTTCTGAACAAAAATGATCTTAGGAATGAGAGGATTGATATAATATATGATCTTTCTAACCTTAAATTAACAGCTCATTTTTGTGCGTCTACCAAGCAACACCATTTTTCTAAAAAATAACATCATTTTTGAACAACTATCTAGTATCATTATATTTGCAAGGCTACATCGCAACGGAAACCAAGGCAGATCAGCCGCATATTCACCCACATGTCAAATAATATCTTTTTTCACATAACTTCCAAGCAACATCATTTTTGAATGTCAACTAAACAACACTTTTTTACAACATTATTTTGTTAGATCAATTAGGTATCATCATTTTTTCACGTCTACCAAGCGACATCCTTTTTGCACATCTACCAAGCAACATCATCTTTCGGAAGTCTACAAAGTAACATCATTTTTGCTCGCCTACCAAGCGGCATCATTTCTGCACATCTACCGAGCAACATCGTTTTCCGGAAGTCTATAAAATAACATCATTTTTGAACTACTTTCTAGTAACATTACATTTGCAATGATACATCGCAACAGAAACCGAGACAGATCAGCAGCATATTCTTACACATCAGTCAAATAATATATTTTTTATATCTTCCAAACAACAACATGTCAACCAAACGACACCTTTTTTACAACATTATTTTGTTAGATCAATTAGGCATCATCATTTGTGCACCTCTACCAATCGACATCATTTTTGCATGTCTACCAAGCAATAGCATTTTTGCACGTGTACCAAGCAACATCATTTTTCGGAATTCCACAAAATAACACCATTTCTGAACAACTATCTAGTAACATTATATTTGCAAGGTTACATCGCAACAAAAACCAAGAAAGATCAGCCGCATATTCTTGCACATCAATTAAATGATATCTTTTTTTATATCTTCCAAGCAGCAGCATTTCTTGAATGTCAATAAAACAACACCATTTTTTACAACATTATTTTGTTACATCAATTAGGCATCATCATTTTTGCACGTCTACCAAACAATAACATTTTTTCACGTCTACCAAGCGAAATCATTTTTGCACTTCATAGGTCAAATATATCATTTTTTACATCTTCCAATAACATCATTTTTGAATGTCAACAACACCTTTTTTTACACATTTAAATAACACCTTTCTTACAACATTATTTTTTTACATCAATTAGGCATCATCATTCTTGCTCGTCTACCAAGAGACATAATTTTGCACATCCACCAAGCAATATCATTTTTCGGAAGTCTACAAAATAACCTCATTTTTGAATTATCTAGTAACATTATATGCAAGGCTACAATGCAACAGAAACCTAGACAAATCAAATGCACTTTTTGGTTACCCTCTTCAATATTAAATTACCCTACAAGGAGGGTAACATTCCAGAAAACCGGTGAACAGTAAATCCCGAAGAAGAATTCCAGTGACCACCTTCTGATTCCATTACTCTCACGTAAAGAATGCATCGAGCAATATCACATGCGAATCCCTACGGATAATTCCCCTTCTTCGATAATCAGAGGCTGCTAATGACAGCAGGAATGCACTATTCCTTCCTTCCCTTTATTCCACCCTCCCCGACCACGTTGCGAGATTGGAAGACGAAGAGGGTGCATTCTATGGGACGATCCATGTTTAATCATTTCCTTGCAAGGTAAACAAACCCACATTCATCAATCAGTTGGAGGGATGTAGTGCAGACAGACGAATGGATGTCCACATGCTTGACTTGCAAACAAAAATAAATAAGGGGAATGAAGAATTTGATTTACGTCGACGAAAAATATGGGGGTGTATAAGAAGTATTCTTCGAGTTAAAATGTAAAAGCGATTGGACGAAATCTGTTCACAGGAAATCTGTCTGAGTGGTTGGCCAAGTAAAAAATAACATTGCATCTACAAAATGAAAGTTGCTAGAAAGATATAACTGAGAACACAGAATTAGTAACTGAAATGAATCAGTAACAGAAGAATTAGTAATTCTGTCAAATCTGGAACGAAAATCATTAAGGGGATTGACCGTCTATAAGTCTGTACTTTTGCATAAATGTAAATGCAACTAGACAAAAATAAGATAGAGGTCCACAGAAAATATGTGGGTGTATAAGAAGCATTCTTCGAGTTCACTTAGTACACAGAATTAGTAACTGAAATGAATTAGTAACAGAAGAATAAGTAACTATATTAAATCTGGAGCGAAAACCATTAAGGGGATTGACCGTCTATATGTTTGTACTTGTGTAAACGTAAATGGAACAAGACAGAAATAAGATAGATGTCCACGAAAAATATTTGGGTGTATAAGAAGCACTCTTTGAGTAAAAATGTCAAAGCGTATGTACGAATTTATAGGAAATCTGTCTGACTGATTGACTATGCATAAAATAACAGGTTATCTACAAATGAAAATAGTCAGAAAGATATAATATCTGGAGATGGGAGATTTCCAGCGTGTTTCCATAGATTTGGAAAAAAGTAGGAAAATAAATGCATTTGTGGAGAAATGGGTATGGTTTACCTCTATTTAATGGAATGTATGGTGATCTCACAGTAGAGGAAAAACCTGAAGATTGTTAATAATGACTTAAGTATCGATGGTAGCAGCTCATCTCAAAATACTGAAGGCTATGAAATTAAAGATGGACAGTTTCATTCCAACAGCGTGTGCTGGTGGGGAGAAAGACAGCTACTGACTACCCCGAAAGGAATGTTAGTTTAACTGTTCGGTCCATGTAAGGTTGGACAATACTTATTCAGCAGTCGACCACAACAAATCCTGTCGATACTGCTACGTTCAGTGGGGCGGGGTGGCCGGCTGTATGGAAGGAGAAGTCAGAGAGATATAATTTGGTACACGGAATTAGTAATTGAATGGACGGTTTCTTTCAAATCTGGAACGAAAACCATTAACGAAAACGAGAACCGTCTATAAGGATGTGCTTTTAGATAGAAACATAATTATTTAGATGAATAAAATTCGATACGACATTTCTGGAGCGAAAACCATTAAGGAGAACGAGAGCCATCTATAGCCGTCTATAAGTATTTACTTTTAGTAGCACAGTCTATATTTAAAAGTGTACCGTCTAGAAGTAAAACGAAAACCGTCTGTAAGTTTGTACTTTTGTGTAAATGCGACAGAAACATAAGACAGAACAGAATAGAATAAATAAGACACAAACATAATGACTTTGATGAATAAAACTCAATATGAAATATCCAGATAACAATGATAAATTTTAATAGGCTACCGAAATATAAATGCGATGTCATCTGATGGTAATTAATTGCCAGTATCCTCATACTAGATTCAGTTAAAGTGAAGGAGTCCTTCCAGATATCACACGTTAGATTAAATTAAAGTGATGGATTTATTTCAAACCACGCACGCTATATTCAACTAAAAGGCTTAACCCATTCCAAAGATCGAACGCTAGTTTCAGTTAAATTGCTAGACTCATGCCAAACAGTGCTTGTTGGATTCGGTTAAAGAGCTAGACTCATGCTAAATATCGAACGCACGATTTAGTAAAAATGCTAGCCTCATGCCCAAGATCGCATGCTAGATTAAATTAAAGTTCTAAACTCATTCCAAAGATGGTTCGCAATATTCACTTAAAGTGCAAGACTCAAACCAAAGATAGTGCATTAGATTCTGTTACAATTCTAGAATCACTCCAAAGATCTCACTCTAAATTTATTTAAAGTGTCAGACTCATACCAAAGATTGTACTCTCGATTCAATTAAAGTGTCGGAGTTCTTCCAAGTATTGCAATTTAGATACAATTCAAGTGTTAGATTTATTCCAAACATCGTATGATAGATTCAACTAAGGACTTAGATGCATTCTAAATATCGCACTCTAGATTCAATTAAAATGTTAGATTTGTGACAAGCATTCTCCAACTGGTTTGAAAGTTTGGAGAGGGGTGTGTCAGCTCAGATGTCGTCCCCGTCATCTGACAGCGGTTCGAAATGACGAGGCCCGTGCCCAAATTGCCCTAGTGTTGCTTCAAAATATGACATTAATGTAACTAAACTAAACTAAAAATTTGATAGACTGTGACAATTTTACTTTTAGCTATTTTTTTTTCAAAGAATAATATTCTGATAATAATATTCCACAGGATTTTAGTCCTCACATTGTTTGACAATATCCCAAAGAAAATCTTTTCACAAATTTAATCTTGCGAATATATATATTTTTATAAGAGAAGAGGTGTTTAAAGTTCAAAATGGAGACGTGACCCTACAAAAATAAATAAAGGAAAACGACAAATTTATTCCAAGACGAGAAGCTAAAAAATAATCAAGTTGAATTCCGAGTCGAGTATAGGCCGTAAAAAAGCATAAAAGGGGGCATAACATATAAAAAAAAGCAAAAAAAAGGCGGGGGGGGGGGGCTTCTTTTGAAAAATGAATGAAGTGAATTCTCGGAAGAAGCGAACAACCCCTCCAGAATCCTTTTTCATTATATTTATCACCATCCCCACAGTGAAAAACGAACTCGCAAAGGGAGTTTTTTTCATATGTAGAAAGAAAAACTAAAATATGGTGTTTCGAATACGGCGTGATGTACAGAATTCTTGAGGGAGCGCCCTGTCCTAAAGGGTGCTAAAAAACCTACAACCACCTTCCGAACAAAATGGTGTAAAAGGGTAGACTAGAAAGAAGAATTTCAGGAATATAAATGAAATATTCGGGACATGGCGTAACAAATGGTAATTTGGTGAATAAACAGGTTTGCTCACCAAATAAGAGTACAAATTTTGAGATGCAAATGTCGAATTCCATATTCTTCGAGGTTGCTTGAGGAATTATAAATAACATTTGGGATTTTTTTAGATCCTGCATTTAAGATATACAAATTGCACACATATAAACTGTAAATCATTTCACTACATCTCCGACCCTCTCGAAGACACATGGATAAAGAACAATGAATGACCAGACTCCGTAACAGCAACATTGGTGGGAAACGTTGTTGAGAGCAATTACCGGCCACGATACATCTCTTCTAAATGGAAGTACATTCCGTCATCTATGGAAGCAGCGAAACCCACATATATCTATTTACCCAAGAGGGTTGACCCTTGGGGGGGCACCTTGAATTGAGGATGAGATTTCCGGTAAGGTGGCTGTATCTCACCACCGTCTTGGGTTGTTAATTAACTAACCTCTGACTCGCCATGAAGACATATGGATAAACGACGAAAAGCTGAATGACCAGACCACCGCTACAGCAACAGTAGCGGGAACTGTGGTTGAGTCCTAAGGGTTATTATAACATATAAGTTAACACTATAACTACAAAACAAAGAGATGTAGATAGGTAAGATTTGGTACACAGAATTAGAATTTTCAATTTACACGCATATGAAATGTTGAGCCAAATCCTGTGAGGAGTTGACAATCTGTCGATTTGTGATTTCATAAACATGAAAACCAAATAATTCAAAGACTCGGTGACTGAAATATATATAATTTGGTATAAAATTTTGTGAATACAAGAAAATTGTGTCCTATTTACTCCAATCGGCTAGAAAAATCGTAGCAGAAATTCGATTTTCTCATATTATTAAGCGCGCATCAAAAGTTAATAGCCAATTATCTCGCCTAGAATGTCAGGATAGATTCAGTAAAAATGTTACATGGATGCCAATGGTTAATATTTCGTAACTATTGTGCTCTAGTGCTATGTTAGGTGCTCTCTAGGGTAACACATTTATTAGATGGTATGAGTCATATTACTGACCTCCTACCCGCCCGTAGACACACGGATATAATTTCGCAAGACTGAATGACTGGAGCGCCACTATTTCCGGTCTTGAAACACCTCAGGCAGATCTGTAACACTCAGAGTCTGGGGCGAAAATCGTGCAGTTTACATAAAAATGGCATTTTCAGGGATTTAAAGACTTAGTGATCTTTTAGTGAGATCCCTGGCGAAAAATCGTGATTAAAATAGATAGTTTTGAAAAACTTCCACTACCTAAACTCTGGGACCATTATCAAGCGAGATAACCTAGAACTCTGGCGAAAGTCCTAGATTTTCACGCCAAGAGTATTGAAGACTGGATTGCCTGTCCCGTGCACAGAAACTGATATCTGTCTGAGGTAGTAGAGATCTATATTTCTGGAAGCTTTTTCTTGTTGTATGAGCTGAATGGGAGCTACGTAACTGCTGTAATTCCCAGCATCTTCTAGAGATTTCGACGAATAAACATCTTGCGATTTTCGAGAGATTATTTCACCAACTCTCAATCTACACGAACTCCGAAGAGCGGTACAGTGTATATGTATATTTAAGTTTTTATATGTGATTATTTCTCATGGTTTACTTACCTTGAAATCTATACTTATAATAAAGCTCTATGCGTGTGTGTGTGTGTGTTGGCGCTGTACAGGTCAGACCGTTGGACCTACAGCTACCATATTTGGTACATGTATACCTTGGATGTCAGGATGTCAGCCCTTTTTTCGAATTTTTAATTAGAATTTGAATCATTTCAAAATTAAGTGAAATTTCGAACTTTCACAGTGATTTCGCTACGACTTCCGAAAATATTATCACACAAAGAAGATTTTTACATAAAGTTAAAGATGTGAATGTAGAGTCACCTTTCTAATCTACAAGTGGGCAAAAGTGACTCATAGATATATCAAAAATATCCTCTCACTCCTCTAAAATATAAAGTAATCGTCTGCCACCAAGGGTCAGATCTTGTAATTAATGCGAACGACGTCAATTAACACAGGTGATGAATAACAAACGGTAGCTGGAGTTTAATTAATTTACTTAATTAGCGTCGTTAAAACATTCCAGTTAAGGACTGATGGACAGCTCGTTAAGGAGAGGATGGCTCCGTCGGCTGATTGGTGGAGCGATCTCGTTAAATGCAAGTTATTCACCGGGCTTAGCGAGTTAGTCACCATTTACCTGGAAAGACAGATGACGGCTAAGCCCTTCTCACCATTTTCTGGGCACTCTAAGCCGATTATACGTTTGATGTATCCGATTAAATTCGAAGGAAAACTTTTGAAACATTGGATTTCTTAAAAGCTATTTAAAACTATGTTTTTTGGTAATGCAATGTCAATGGTAATGCAAAATATTATGAATAAAACAAAATTATTTGAAAACATTATGTTAAGAAATAGGAAAATTTGTAGTACATTTTAATGAAATTTAACCAAAACGGTTAACACTCTACACAAAAATGTAATGCAACCGTCCTATTTTTCTTTGCGCACAAGTCTTAGAATATGATAATGAATGAAATGAGCTAAAATCTAAGAAAAAAATTTGATATTCAAAGAAGTTATGAGTATAAAGATACGTTTAATGCATTTTTTTCCATAAACTTACAATTTGATTTTTCTGAAAACGCCTCTAAATGAAAAAATATTTGGCGAGCTTGGCGATAAAATGGATCATTCTCGAAACTTTGATAATTTTCCAAAATCGTCCATTAGAAACCGAGATACGCCTAGATAAACCATGATTGGCCCAAACATTTCTAGCTCCGCCTCCTGGGAACTTTATAAGGACGGTGGTCTCAAGCTTTGAGCAAAGTAGTCGGAATCGGCTATAAATAAAGAGTCCTCCAGAGGAGAAGTCAAGACGGGTCAGGTAGAATTTCTGTTGTACATTTTCCACATTTCTCAATTTAATTCGGGCATTCATTCAAAAATTTTCACTTTCGAGACATTCGCCAGGAGAGGTTTCGTCAATGATTTCGGATTCATTTTACGTCCCAGTCGTGAAAGGGGATGGTTGGTCAGATTGGTCCTTCTCGAGCTTTGGCTCTACCAGCACTAGACTCTCTGCATTTGAAAAATTCCAGCACCAGTGCCCTTTGCGGTTACCACAAAGACAATGCACAAGATATATGCCGATATCTTCAGGTTGCT
The DNA here is from genome assembly GCA_026543055.1 of Argiope trifasciata. NCBI lineage: Eukaryota > Metazoa > Arthropoda > Arachnida > Araneae > Araneidae > Argiope > Argiope trifasciata. The sequence continues at coordinate 548,209 of JAPMOQ010000814.1, forward strand.
ATGAATAAATTAAAACAATCTGAAAAAGCAGTCAAAAACTTAGCAAACACTAATTTAGAAGGGATTTCCCCTGACAGTCCCCTAAGTAGTGCAAAGCAAAGTCTGACCACTATAAACAAGAATAGCATTGAGGAATTATATGAAGAGATTGAATTTCTTAGCCCTTGCCCAGTCAAAAACTGCCAACACCACTACACTCAACCTGATGACTGTATGGAACTTGAAATCGTGATCAATTCCCCGACCAAGAAAAGGAAAAACTCGCCAGTACCCAATGACGGTTTCAAAATTATTTCACCCAGAAAAGCCGCGAAAAATCCTAAGATCATCCAAGAAAAAGCTCCCAAAGCCACTAACAACAAGTTCAACGCCCTATCAGAAGATGACAAAGAGAAGAAAAATCCTGTTCCAATCATCAACTTAAAGCTTTCTAAAAACTACAATTTAACATTGCAAACCATCCACAAAGATTTCCCAGAAACCACCAATAGACTGTACAACAACTCCATCATTATACAACCAGCCACTGAAGACCAAAGAACAGGCATAATTAAGCTCTTAGAAGAACTCAAAGAAGATTACTTCCTCTCCGAGAGTAAAGAAGAAAGACCCTTAAAAATAATAATCAGAGGACTCCCTGGAAACGCCGAAAAAAAAGAAATCAAAGCCGCCTTGGAAGAGAAGAATTACGAAATCCCAAGAGTTTCTCAACTCAAAAACTACAGGGGAAAACTCACTTTATCCCCTTTTTCTCGTCGAAGTCAAGAAAACAGCAAATTCTCAAAACATCTATAACGAAACGAGCCTTCTCCATCTGAAAATCAAAATAGAAACCTATAGGAAAAAACCCACTGCCACCATCTGTTATAACTGCTCAGGGTTCTTCCACTCGGCCAGGAATTGCAAGATGACTCCAAAATGCATTAAATGCGGCGGGTCGCACGCTACGAGAAGAAGCTGTAGCATCAAGGAAAAAATCACAGAACCAGTTTGCATCAACTGCAACGAAAAAGGTCATCTTGCTGCCTGGAAAGGATGCAAAAAATATCCCAAACTCACCTACAAAGCCGGAAAACCCACCTACGCAGAAATAATCGAAAAGTCATTCCCAATTCACAGATCGCATCCTCAGAAAACTTCGTTCCAAGGTAGTTTCCCGCAAGTTACACCGCAAGATTCAAGCCCTATTCCACCCCAAGACGAAAATATTCTGAATGAAATCCATAACCTGAAAGATGTTATTGAAGCCTTTAGAACTTTAAAAGAAATATTGAATGAATTTCCTGATTTATTGAAGGCTGCAAAGCTTGCCAAGACAGCGAAAAATGCACAAGAAAAGAAGCTAATCATACTCAATGCTATCATCTAGCGGCGAAGAGACTATCTCACCCATCCAGCGACTGTCTTCTGATTGGCCCTTCCAGGTCAGCTCCCTGATCTAGCTCTCCCATTGGCTCCCCTGGCCTCTCAAGACCGACTTGGTTCCAGAAATGTTTCCTGGCCTTCTTTATCCTCATTTAGTCACGCTCCTGCAGTCAGGCGTTCAACATCTACCGTTCTCTTCGAAGAGTGCCACTTCACTATACTGACCGCAAGGTTTTATGTCAAGTTATCATTACCGAGGATAAGCCCCTGATGGGGCTAGGTGCCTCGTACTTCAACTCATATGGAGAAGTCACGAAGCGACGGAGCCAAGCAAGTGCTGAACTGAGCTGTGTGCCTTGTAGTCTGTTGAGGAAGCAGCGTAGAGTACTATAGCCAGTGCCGCGGATATTGTTACTACTTGTGAGTTACTGTTGTTATTGTGTGCTGCTGTGTGTTCGTCTGGGCTATAAATAATTGTCGCCACTGTGTTGTTGATATCTGTCGTATTTGTGCTACGACAAATAAGCGTCGTCTGTGTTGTGTGTTCTACTAAATGACTAATTATTGTGTGTGTATCTTTTCACACCGTACACACCCATAGACATGTAAACGAACCCGACGGTTCAGGATAGGAAATACGTAACAATAATAATAATAAATAGAATCTATGAAAAATAAAAAAAGAAAATAATATCTATAATTTTTTTAAATGCCTGAAGCATTTCCAGACAATATTAACAAAAAACACACACCGAGATTTAACAAAGATATCAGAAATTTAAGATGTCCGACGAGGTTCGAAGCAACACTTTTGAAAAATTGGATTTTTTATGACACTATTTAACATTATAATTTCTAGTTGTATAGTCCATTGTAATACCAAAAACTATAAATACCCCAAATTGTATGAAAATATAATATATTTTGAGAAATAGGAAAATTTCTAATAAATTAATGAAATTTAAAAAAAAAGATTTACATTCTACACAGAATTGTAATTGTAACCCCATTTTTCTTTGTACACAAGTTATAGAATCTAATAATGAATGAAATGAACCAAAATCTAAGAAAAAATCTTGAGATGCAAAGAAGTCTATTAGGTTTTGAGAATATCATGTTAATGGTGCAGAATCTTGGTGAAAATTAAAGTTTGGAGAAAACTGAAATTAAAGCTCAAAATGTTAGCACAAAAATATGTAACCTTCTATAATAAGAGAGGTCTTACTTTCCCCAGAAAACATAAACTGTTTTGCGAATGGAAAATTCTGAACTACTAGAAATAAAAATAAAAAAAAAACATTCTCCAATATGGTCGATAGTCAGTGTTTCTAATTTAGTGGGATACCTCAAAGAGTCAGTGTTTCGAACATAGTCGGATACCTCAAAGCAACAACACCAACAAAAAAGAACTCTAAAAAGAATTGTCGGTTCCTTTAAAAAATGAATAAAGCGAATATTCGGATGAAAAAACAACCTTTCCGATTCCTTTTTTATTATATTTATCCCCATGACCTACAATGAAAAACGACTTCAAAGGGGCCTTTTGTACAAAAAAGAAAAAGAAATTGTGCTTCAAGAGCAGTGTGAGGCGTAGCAAATCTGATGGAGAACCCTCCACTAAAAGGTGTTAAAAAATCACGCATTCCACATTCAATGGCTAAAAAAAAATCGTGAGCTAATAAAAATAAAATAGAAAGACGCTGTCGAAGACTACATTATTCATGACTCCTAAGTTAAGGCAAGGCAAAAAAAAAATTTGGCTAATGATTTGTTTAAATTTCCTATTAACTGTCAGATGAGAATACAAATTTCTTAATTATCTGGAAATATTGCAAGAATTGCAACCGCAAATTGGAAAACCCTTTTACAAGAAAAGGGCTTTTAATTGCAGTAAGGGCCGTTTTTAATTGCAGTACATTCAAAATCAAAATACAAAAAATTTCTGATAATACTAAACAATTGCTAAATCTTTAACATGTTCAGCGATTGTTGGCTAAAAATATTGAAACTAATTTTAAAAAGATTGGGATAAACAAAATTTACAGATTAAAAGCGGAAGCATAAATTTTTAAAAAAAAATATTTATTTCTTTCAGGTGCATTTCCAGATATTTATTTTAAATTTTGGTTTTACAAAGCTATTTTAGAAAAATAGACGATATTTCCAAATTACTTTTTATTTATTTATTTCTTTTATAAAAATATTTCTTATAGTTAGTTAATTTTTTGTTTTATAAAACTATTTTTAAAAATTCACATAATATTTAAAGTTCTTATATTTTTCCAAGTGTATTTCTTTATAGTTATTCTAAATTTGTATTTTACAAAACTGTTTTTTCAAAACAGTCAACATTTCGAAATTTTTATACTCATTTTTAGGTATGTTTCTTTATATTTATATTTAAATTTTTATTTCACAAATTTATTTTATATAAATAGACAATATTTCAAAATTCTTTATATTTATTTTTTAGATATATATGTCTTTATATTTATTCGAAACTTTTGTTTTACAAAATTGTTTTCATAAAACAAGTAATATTTCGAAATTCTTTCAATTTTTTTCGGATACATATTTTAATAATTATTCTAAATTTTTATTTTTCATAACTGTACTTTTTAATAAAAACATACAATACTTCTAAGTTCGTAACACTATTTCTTTCTTTCAGATATATTTTGTTATATTTGCCCAAAGAAAGTCGAAACAAAAGTTAAATCACCCCATCAATTGGCATAATAAATCAATGCAGTTTCACCTTAATAAGTGGATTAGAAAATGATGCCTTCCTAACTGTTGTCATCCACCCCACTCCACCTCAAAAGACGTTAAAAGAGTGGAGAGAAATCGTCTGCTTTAGCGTGTCAGACCTTTTAATTAAGAAAACTGACGAGGGAAGTGATGATTAACACACAGGATCCGGAGTTTAATTAATTCGCGTAATTAGCGTCGTTAAAACATTCCAATTAAGGGTCTTCCATCGGGTGTAGTTGCGAGGGATTGATGGATCCCTCGTTAGTGAATGGATCGCCTGTGGAGAAGTTGGTGGAAAATCCTCGTTAAACGATGCTTATTCACTTTGCTTTCGGTTACAGTTTACCTGGAGGGCATTTCCTGAAGGTAATAGAACATTCTGTTGGAGATGTGCAATTTGTTTAATGTTAAACATTCTCTTCTTTGAATTGAGAATATGCGGAATGATAATTAGTGAAAAGCTTTCTGTTTGAATTTGTTTTTTTTTCCACAAATATTGTTACTGATTTCTTATCCTACATAGGTCTCTCCCTAACGGTTGAATTACTTTTCTGTCTCTTCTTGCTTTTGCTGCCGACTCATTACTTCACACGTCGGGACTGTTCTGTTCCAAAAGACAACACAACTACGACAGAATATGGCACACACAGCAATTCATTACTCCTTCGTTGCTTCGATATTTTCCTGGCGACTCCTCCACTAGAGACTCTTCTTCCAGACCTCTCAGTTCAGAGCTACTCGGTCGATCACCACCACAATTCTCAGAATTCAAGACCTCTCAGTTCAGGTCTTCTCTATTCAACAGACTGTTCATTCCAGCCTTATATATAGCGGTGGGAGGCGGGGCTAAAATCTTCTGGACCAATCAGGAACATTTTGGGTGTATCTCGGCTCCTAATAGACGTATCGGGAAAATTCTCGAAATTTCAGGTATTATCCATTTTGTAGCCAAATTCGTCGCTAAATGGTTGCCAAACTCTGGGTTCTCTGACATCACACCCAGGCACTATTCAATACAGATTACTGTAAATCTGTCTCCCTTACGATGATATTATTAACCCGGGAAAGCAAAATTACAAGTTCGTAACAATATAATGGCTTATACCGGAACTATATATCATGAGTTTTCTTAGTTTAGGAATGTAATTTGTTGGATTTGTGAATTGTTTTAAAATTACTTAGAATTTAGTTATTTTTTTTTTCATGTTTTAGTATTTTTTATATCAGTACAGTTATATAAGACGGGTCAATGTAAGGTGCACGATAATAAAGGCATTTCATCGGCAAAAAAAGATAATTAATATTTTCTATGAAAAAATTAGAATTCCTCCGGCAAAAAATAGCTCTTACGAAATAAGAAAACAAACACGTCAGTCAATATATACTGTATACATAAAAAGTACAAAAATAAATAAAGAAAAGGATAATAAAAAACATAAAGGAATAAAAAAATTCAGATCATGAAAAACAATCGTCTGCAAGTTTGTTGTGGTTTTTCAAAGATAATTTGCTTTTGTCTTTTCTGTATCCTTGTTTGTGACGAATTTAATATTCGTTTAGACTTCTTATGTGTCTCTATTTCTTTTAAATTATTAGATATTTTAATACAAAAAAAGGATTGGTTGATTGTGGGGGAAGAATTCGTAAGTGTTCATTAGCTTTTTTTTAATTAATTTTTTGAAAATATTATTCATTATAGTTACAATACTAATGGCTTAACTATTATAAAAGTGTCTAATTAGAATCACGACGAATTAATAATTTCCTTTCTTTACACTTACATTAATTTATTTTTCTTAGTTGTGGTTTAAAAGAGGTTTTTTTTATTTCAATAACTAGCACAGTCATGAGTTTTGTTTAGTTTGTTTATAAAAGTTAAATGAATTAGAAAAAGGCCCCAAAAAGAAAATGGCCGAGGACAAGAAAAAAAGTATCAAATAAAACAGAATGTAAAAAAGTGCTTTAGAGAGATTAAGCAGAGAAATTAGTTTTAACTGCTTTTGAAAGTAAAAACTAAAATGGAAAAAGTGCATTAAATATCTGCTGTTATACTTTTCGGATTCTTTTTACCATTTCCTTCTGAAAAAATGAATTAAGGTTTTTTAGAAATAAAAAATTAAAATGCCAACAAAAACAGAATTAAAAGATATCTTACACTGTGTAAGTCATGTAAAAAGACACAACTATTTATGACAAGAAAATCCCAACATAAATGACGTGGCTTAATAACATCATAAAGCCAATTTTTGAAAATTAAATTTTATCTGAACGTGATGAAAATATTTAGTAAGAATTAATACAGCAGAGAAATTGCTTTAATTACATGTATAAGTAAAATTAAGAAAGAAGTAAAATCCTTGAAAACTGCAAAATTTAATCCTTAAGTGTTGATGAAATAAAATAAAATAAATCCTCGAATTGAAAATGAAAGGCGGAGATTAATCGATCAAAGTAAAAGATTAAACGATTTTTTAAATAAACTTAATAAATATAATAAACATAATGAACTTAATAAACCATATAAGCCATCTACATGGAAAAAATTACAGTATATTTTCCGTGCTAATGAAATATGAAATTTAAAGTGACAAAAGCTAACAGTTGGATGCTATAAAATTTAAAAAAAAATTAATTAATTAAAACTATTGGTTTTTAAATGTAGTATAAAGGTCTTTTTCTTTAAATTCAAACATCATTTAATTACTTAAAGTCATCGTTTGGCTTCAATTTATTATTATTTTAACTTGTGTTCAACATTTTGCATTTGTTTTTAGTTAAATTCGGCACTTCATTTATTTCATAATAATCATCTGCCATTAATCTATTGCAATATTTTGTTTATCATTAAACTTAGTTTTAATTAAATTCGAGACAATATTTATTTATTTAAAATAGTCACCTGCTTTCAGTCTGTGGTAATTATTTGCCTTATCTTGCGTTAATTAAAATTTGTCACATGTGACATATTACAATTTTTTTAAATTAAAAACAGCTTACATACCTAGTAATGAAACTATTTTAGGTTCTTTAATAATAACAAATAAATATCTAATTAACTGTGATAAAAATTTCATTTAAGTTGTTTAATACTTCAAAATAATATAAAGATTGAATAATTATAAATAAAAACATATAATTTATTAAATATTAAAAGCAAAGATCAAAGCTTTTATACATCATATCTGCTATTGAAAGTTGCATAAAATTACTTTTACAATAAATTATTTTTAAAAGTTATCATTAAAAAGATCTTTTTATCGTCTGCATCTTCATTTTAACTGAAATGAGAAAATGTGTTCTATCAAAAATTTTGTATACAGCAAACGATTAGTAAAAATGACAGAAATTAAAGGATTTTATTATAAATTAATAAATACTTTCAAAGAAAAACTCAAAATTTAATTAAATATCGGGAATACCAAATTAAATACATGTTTACACAGATAAGTGTCAATATGAAAGAAGTTGTTTTCAATAACAAATTTTGATCCGTCTGATCTATTAAAAATGAGTAATCAAGTTCTGAATCAATTTTCAATTAACAGTAAACTTCAAAACAATTTTTTAATTTAAAAAAAACTTTTTTCGATCGCATTAATATAAAAAAATATTATTTATTAGGATTGAACATAATGCCATGATTATGGCAATGAGAATTAGGAAATTAAAAAATTAAAAATAGTTAATTATTCTTTAAGCTTTTGCAATATGACAAATAAACCTGGGTTTAAAAAAATGCCAAAAAAAAAACTTCTTATAAACTAGAAAGTTGCTTAGCAAAACCTGTGTATATAAACTCGTTAATAAAAATATTGTGCAATAATAAAATATGCTTTAAAAATTATATAAAACTAGATGCCTTTGCCGGCCAATTTGGCTTCTAAATGATTGATTTTTTAAGTAGTGAAGTAATTAATGTAGAATACATTTTTTAAAAAAAATTAATGAATTATATGTTACAATTGAAAGAAGGGAATTTAATTGAATCAATATGGCAGCTTCCTAGTACATAAACTTAATAACTAAAATATGGAAAAATTTCGTAATTGAATACACTTTAATCTAATATTTAATACTAGCCACCATTATCGACTAACTTGTTCGCAAAGATTATTGATTTTGTTACATAATTACTTTGTTTGATTATTGAATTGAGAAATTAAAGGAATGTAGAATGAATTTGAAAAAAAAATTCAACGTGTTATATGACACAATTAAAGGATATTAATTTAATTGAATCAGCCAATTATTGAAGGGCAAATTTTAAAAAAATGTATATACTATGAAATAAAAACGAAAAAAAATTCTACATCAGAGTGAATGTCCAAAGAAGAATTTATTTTCTTTTCAAATTGATTAAACATAGAAAATATACCATAAATTCACCATTTATACCATTAATATTGTTGAAAAGATAATTTTTTGAAAACTAAGATGGAACAAATTTATTTGTACTATAATATTTTTTGAAGCTACTGTGAAAAACACTAAAATTTTATAAAATGTTTAGTTAAAATTTTAGACCTATCGGACTGGTTCCCCTCAAACTTTCTCGCAAACTCTCTAATAAAACTATTACTTCAAAGAAGTTCTTAACATGTATTTACGCACTTTCTCCAAAATAATTGAGAGAAATCGTTAATATATCTATTACTTTTCTATTATCTGATATAAGTTTTGAAAAACCGACTCATTTTTTAATTATATTTGAAGGCAATAAAAATATATTGATGCTTTTTAATAATAAAAATAATTTACACTTTATTTAATTGTCATGAAATTTTCATCAAACGTTTCCCGATGTATCAAAAATTTAACCTAAAATTGCAATTAATGGCATATGTAAGGGAAAATAAATATAATTTAAAATTAATATTTAATGTAATACCATCAAGCATATAGTTAAATTTATTTTTTAAATCATACTGTTATGTAGAAATAAAAAGAATAAAAAATTGCTTACTAATAATTTTTATTTTAATTAATTCAGCTTAAAAATGTAACACAAGAGAGAAAAACTAAATAAATGATAAATAAAATAATCATCAACTGTTTTAAGACCACTATAGAATTCTAGGATGATAGAAGACTTATCTGCCATACAATCAGTTTCTTTATTTTAAAACAGGATCATTTACTTATTTATTTCAAACGTGTGGCAATATACAGATATTACTTTTATAGTAAAAATTGTTTTTTATAAAATATCAACTCACGAAATGCTGTTATCGTCTGCAATTTTGTTTTTAATTAAAATGCGTGGAAAAATGAAATTGAAAAAAAATTATTACCAAAAGACTTTCGAAAACCGCAAAAATTAATTTCTTTTCAAAAGTTATTAATTTTAAGAAGTGGTAGAAAATTTAATTAAACAGTGCTAGTGGCATCTGGGACGAAAATAAAAAAAATGATTTAAAATTTCTATACTATTCTTGTTTTAAAGAATGGCAACATTTAATATAAAATGAAATTTTCTACATATTTAAATAGAGCTTCAAAAGAATAAATTAATTATTTAATTAATTGCTACGAGACATTTTTATATTTTGTCTTATATTTCATGCAAAATTTGCAACGTATGGATTTATCTAGCATGTAATTTAGTAAAGAATTTTCAATTGCATTTTTAAAGAATATCTTGAAATTAATCTATGGCTATAAGAGAATACAGCTACCAAATATAAGCTATAAAAAAAGTAGATAAATTCAATAACAGTCAAGTAGCTTTTGAAATCAAACACATCTGCATTTTAATTAAAGTTTAAAAGAACTGAAAAAAGTAAAAAGGAAATTTGCGTTTGCAAATTTCAAATTATCATGTGAAAACGTTATTATTAAGTCATTATTTGTCTTCCTTAATTTAAGTCATAAAACATCACGATATTTCGCTGTTTAGTCTCTATTCCCCCTCCTTTCTATACACACACACACACACACACACACGCACACACACACATATATATATATATACTTATAATAAAGCTCAATGTGTGTGTGCGTGTGTGTGTGTGTTGGCACTCTACAGGCCAGACCGTTCGACCTACAGCTACCAAATTTGGTACATGTATACCTTGGAGGTCGGGAATGTGCACCTCGGAGCCCTTTTTTTTGAATTTTTTATTAGAATTTGAATTAATTAAAATTTAAGTAAAATTTCGACGTTTTTTCGCTATAACTTCCGAAAATATTATTGCACAAACATGATTTTTATATCAATTTAAAGATAAAGAAATTAGCTTTCTAACGGTATCAGTCTTTTAAATTTATAACGCAAGCTTCTATTTTTAACGAATTTTAAAAAAAAATATTTTAACTATGTTTTTATCACGTGACTAGATAAAATAAAAGAATGCCGGAAGTTCAAATTAAAAAGCAACAACTATCATCGCAAATCAAATCTAAAGAAATACAGCTTTCAGCACGTGACTGGATAAAATAACATAAATATAAAGTATGATATCTTCTAAAAAAAATAAATGCAAGGCAAAGGATTCTAAGAAATCGTTTGCAATATTTATATCATTAATTCCATAAATTATCTTTATTTACAGTAAACCTGAGTGAATTTAGACAGGATATGCATTGAAATCTCGACTTAATGGCATATTTCTATAATCTTTTGCATTATCTGTATCATTAATTTAATAATTTTTTACCTTTTTCGCTTTCTTTAAAAAACGTTTTAACATTTTGGCAATATCACCGAAAAAAACATTTTTAATATTTTGGAAGCATAATCGATAAATTATTAGAGCATTAAACTCAAAAAGTTTTTCCGAATAAAGTTACCGACTCTTTAACTACTAATAACTGAATCTTTTAACTTGAACTATTTCTTAAATTTTGGCTAATGAATATGGGATTTAATTAGAAATTTTAGAACGCATTACTCATGGCGAACCAGCTGGTCGCCAAAGGCGGCTAGTATATATATATATATATATATATATATAATTTTTTTAAACTTTCATTTTCAATTCAGTTCAGCTGTTCCGGCGTGATTGAATAACAAACATCCATCCATCCAAACTTTCACATTTACAATATTAGTATAGAGGCTAAAAAGCCTCTCTTCCTTGATAATAAATATTAAAAATTTCATCAAATAATATTTTAACTTATTCCTACATTTTAGAAGAATTCTGCCCAAATATTTGCGTATATATAATAGCCTAAGAAATAACCATCAAATTTTTTCCAATAAATAAAGAACAAAATCCATCATGATATGATAACTTACTAAAAATAATTTTTAAAAATGTAATCTTTCAATCTGCTTTAATATATTTATACCCCTTTATCTCTTTTGTCACTTCAAAGATAAAAGAGTGTCAAAATGAAGGGGGGGGGGGGGGGGTCCAATTTCCTCAAGATAAGAAAATGTGATGGAAAAAGATATCCGGTGACAGCGTTCGAAATTTCGATAAGGAAAGAATCATTTTAACGTAAAATAAGATCATTTTACAAGGAAAAATATTTTCGATCGTTTGCTTCTATAAATATTAATTTATTAGTGACAAAAACCAAGTTTTGCATATATATATATATATATATAAGTGAAATTATGTAAGTAAATAATAAATTTATCAACATCTTTTAAGTCTA
>JAPMOQ010000814.1:598011-611390 GCA_026543055.1 Argiope trifasciata
AAAGAGAAAAATCTAAAGCACATACGTAGAAAAATTGTTTGCACAAAAAATGAGGCAGAAAAAACTGATGTTCTTATAAAAGGTAAAAAAATCGGGGGAAAAATGAATGATAGAAAAAAAAGAATTTTATTTAAATAATAAAATCATCTGGAAATCTTTTTCACCTTTAATCGAAAAAAAAAAACGTACCGAAAGAGTTTTACTGCGAATGCTTATTTATTTTTTATTGTTTGATCACGATAAAAATTGAAAAAATAACACACAAAGAAAGACTAATTATATAAATAAATAAATAAAGGGGGTTTGTAACGTAATTCACATACCATAATTATGTTTGCATTAATTTGAAAAAAGACGCGAAAATGATGAAAGTGCTTTATAATTTTTTGAAAAATTATCTGCAATGATTCATTATTTTCCTTGGAAAGGGTTGTGCATTTTCACGCTTTTCCATTCTAAACTAAGCCGATGAAAAGACAGTTGGTATATTTGTAGGTAAGGAACCAGGAAAAAGGAGCAAACTGCATTTCATTTATGAATAATGTATAGATATTATTATAAACCTGTAATTCTGCTTCCCTCAGCATGAATAGTTTTATCCTAAGAAAGACCGTTTTGCGATCAACTGTATGGGATACTACTAGGGTGCCGACCCAATAATTCCAGAGCTTGGCGACTATTTGGCGACATGACGTGATTTTGATTACTTTGACGACAAAATGAAAACGATCTATCCAATAGAAACTAAGATTCACCCTGATTGGCTCAGAACATTCTCGCTCCGCCTCCCGGGAACTATAAAAGATCGGTAGTCTCAAGCTGCAGTGGTGAATTGATGCAAAGTCATAGTTGTAGACCAATAACGAGTTTTTGAGAAGATAGCGAAGCAGTGGTGGAGGGCCAACATTGTATGGAGCTCAAGTGAGTGTTGTACTGCCGAGTGATGCTATCTACTATGGAAGCAGCGTCAAATCGTGTGTCCAGTTCCATATCCAGTCGTGTGGTAGGAAATTGGCAGCTAAAGCGATGGACGGTGAGAAATCCAGCCGTTTAGAGAGACCATAAAGTGAAGTTCCGAGTATTCCCTCTCCTGCTCGAATCTGTCTAGCCTCTTTGTGTGCTGTGGTCGAATATCACTTCTGGGCTACTGTTTTCTGTAGTGTGCTATCCTGTGTATAAATCTCGGCTGTATATATTTCTTATAATAAAATAGTTAATAATATGCCCCCTAGTGGCGACATTTAGAATTAATTTTTTTTTAGAAAAATGTCTTTTCCATCCCTTTATTAAGGCGTACCCAAAATTTCAAAATTTTAGGCTATATATATATATATATATATATATATGTAAATTAGTATTATTTCCCCATTAAACAATTTTTAAGAAAAATGTCCAGCATATTCTATCATTGTACACTAAAAGCACTATAGGAGGAATTGGCGATTTTTAATAATCACTGGTATTCCAGTCTTGAAAAACATTTTGTAATAATTCATTTCGTGAATTATTTGTTAAGTATTTCTGGCCGGACAAATTTACCAGGGAGTATGCAAGAAAGTTTTGAGAAGACCACCGAGGCTGCGTACATCTGTTTTTTCGTTCATTCTTCTCGATTCAATCCTTGAAAAATCCAACGCTGTACCAAATCATTTCTACTTGCAGTTTCAAAATTGGATGGAACTTGAGACTGATGTCTACCATCCATCATTGGCGAGCACTGGCGACTGCCAAGCCAGTCTAAAAGTCCTTTTTTCCGCCATCGTCCAGAAAATAACTGCTCTTATACTGATCATAATTCGTCTTCATCGATCAGATCTGTTAGCACTCGCTGGTTTTTTATTTATTTTTTTTTTTTATATTCCATCTGCTTTTCCGATTACCTTGTTCGAAGCTTCTATTTCATCGCGTTCCGTAAAAATAAAAGAATTCGATCAGAAGACAAGAAAATGTGGAAGAAGAATTGGCGAAAAAAAGAGCTGCCAACAAATACATACACTGTAAGACGGGAAAAAAGAAACAAATGTGAAGTAAAAAGACATAGGTAAGATACGTTTTTATACGTGATGGACCAGGTTCGGGAACAAACCTGACGGATGAATTGAAAGAAGAGAGGAAAAGGTTGTTAAAAATGTAATTGTTCTTTTTGATTCCACAGGGTAAGACGAGTTTCTCGAAGAAAGCTCAGGTGTAATGCTAGCAGAACGAAAAAACTGTATTTTCTGTGCTGTCTTTCTTTAAGATGACTGAGCGCGAAATAGTGTTAGACAATGATCGAGTTTAGTTTGGTTATATTAACGTCCTGTTTTGAAGCAACACGAGGGCTATTTATTGAAGGACCTCGTCATTTTGAACCAAGGTCAGATGACGAGGACGACACCTGAACTGGCACCCCTATTCACTTCACGCCACACCAGCGGGAGCACGTTTGGCCTGACAGATTTAACGTGCAAGAGACCTTCTCACACGACGGTTCTTCGGTGGAATCGAGTCTCGAACCTGAAACCCTCCGGATGCGAAGCCGAGATCTTACCACCAGGCCACCGCGGCCCTTAGACAATGATCGAAACTAAAAAAAAATTGTTCTTTTAGTATTCTGAAAATCGGGAAAATTGTTCTTTCTGTATTCGTGTTGTTACATTATTCACTCTTTATAATGTTCATTTTAGTATTCTGAAATGACAACTTTTCGACGATTCTATCTCATTAAGGGGAGAAACTCGGAAGGATGAGTGCATTTCCGGAATTCTTTGTACTTCTTTGATCTTGATTTTCGCGCTGTTAGATACTTTTCTGTTCAATTTTTTTTCACGTGTATGTGAATATCATTTTGTTTCTGACTGTCTTATTTTAATTCAGTCTGAGAATAATCAGAGTTTATTTCATTGTTAAATGTAAACATCCCCTTCTTCCATCACACCCCTAATTTGACGAATTAAACTCATCTTAACGCATCCGTAAAAGCACGGAGGGTTTTAGAATATGTTGCCAAATAATATATTAAGCGTCCTCAAATTAGCTTTTTGAATAATAAACGGAGTATTTCGATAAATGTTATTAAGGGATAAGAGATGCAGAGTTTATATTTTATACTAGCCGCCTTTGGCGACCAGCTGGTTCGCCATGAGTAAAGCGTTCTAAAATTTTCAATTAAATCACATATTCATTAGCCTTGAAGTAATTCCGGGCATGTATTGGCCTGAAATTAATATTTTCTTTAAGATGATGGACGGAAAGTTCTAAAAGTACACCTTTTCCTAATAATATTCTTTAATTTTATAAATCAGTCAGTTTGAACCATCGGGTATGCTTCCAAAATATTTAAAAAAAAATTTCGATGATGTTGCCAAAATATTAAATATGTTTTTTTAAAGAAAGCGAGAAAGGGAAAAAAGTATTAAATTAATGATACAGATATTGCAAACGATTACATAAATATGCCATTAAGTCGGGATTTCAATGCATATCCTGTCTAAATTCAATCAGGTTTACCGTAAATAAAGAAGATTTATTGACTTAATGATATAGGTATTGCTTTGTTTTGCATTTATTTTTTAAAGAAAATATCACATTTTATATTTATTTTATTTTATCCAGTCACGTGCTGACTGTTGCATTTCTGTAGATTTATTTTGCGATGATAGGTTTTTTTTATTTGAACTTCCGGCATTGTTTTCTTTTATTTTATCCAGTCACGTGATAAAAAACATAGTTAAAATATTTCTTTAAAAATTCGTTAAAAATAGTATCTTAAGTTATACATTAAAACACTGATACCGTTAGAAAGCTAATTTTTTTATCTTTAAATTGATATAAAAATCATGCTTGTGCAATTATATTTTCGGAAGTTATGGCGGAAAAACGTTGAAATTTCACTTAAATTTTAATTAATTCAAATTCTAATTAAAAATTCGGAAAAAGGGCTCCGAGGTGCACATTCCGGACCTCCAAGGTATACATGTACCAAATTTAGTAGCTGTAGGTCCAACGGTCTGGCCTGTAGAGCGCCAACACACACACACACACACGCACACACACACACACATTGAGCTTTATTATAAGTATAGATGAACAGAAAGTAAACATTTATTACTTGAGGTATCCGACTAGGTTAAAAACACTGGTTACCGACCACATTGACATTTTTTTGTTGTTATTTCTTTCCCCTTCCCAAAACAATTTATCTTTTTTAGTAAAAGAAAAGCCTGACCTATCATCCAATGGAATTTCAAGCAAACCTGTTTTTCAGCTGAAATTTGTCTTTAACTTTAATTTTCATGAAAATTCTAAAGCATTAACATGATAATCTCAAAAGCTAATAGAGTTATTTACATAAAAGTTTTAGCGCGTGTTTTAAATGATATGGGCAATGAAATGAGCCAAAAGTTTGATTGTCGGGGAAATACTTTTGCATTCATAGGTGTTTTTAGAAAAATAAAGTTCTGAATTTAAAGAAAAAATGCATATATACATATATTTTTATCCATCACTTCTTTGCTTCTGAAAATATTTCTTATAATTTGGTTCATTTCATTCATCTTCATATTCCATAACTTGTGTGTAAACAGGATTGCTGCATTGCCACTTTGTGTAGAGAGTTAACCATTTTGGTTAAATTTCATTAGAATTTACTACAAAGTTTCCTATTTCTCGAAATATATAATATTTCCAAATAATTTTGTTGTATTTATAGTATTTTGTATTATAATTGGAATTATGTCTAAAAAACATACTTTTAAATAGTTTTTTAAAAAAATGAAATTTTTCAAAATTTTTCCTTTGTACGTTGTCGGATACCTTAATTATGGTTTGAGGAACGCTTACAATTCAAGTTATTACTATACCCATAATGCACCGCAGCACTTCTCTGGCTAATATATATCTTTTGACGTCCGATTCGTGAAATTCAGCATTTCAACCATCCAGTACCATCCCCCCCCCTAAAATCATTGCAATGGACTTCCAAGAGATACCAGAAGACCCCCATCAAAGCATATAACTAATGAACAAGGATTCATCAGGGTAATCCTTCACAGGTGGTCAAAGGGTCTCGCAGAGATATCCCAAATGGCTATCGTCCCCTTGAAATGGAGGGAGTAAGGGATGAAGAGATATCTTCGGCTTTGATGCCCCAGATTCCTTAATTAATGAGAGCGATAAGCATAACAGAGGCTTGAGTAATAAAATTAATTAATGATCAAAGTTTAAATACTACAATTAATAATTATTTGTTTAAACTACAAATAATAATTTTCTACTCAATAAACACAACAAGTTTCTTTTTATTGAAGGATTTTGAAACGAATATATTCGCAGAAATAGAACCCTAATTAAGGAGAGCGATAACCATAAGAGGGGATTGTGTTATAAAATTAATTAATTTAATTAATGATTCAAAGTTAAAACACTACAATTAATAACTTTCTTTTCAATAAATACAACACGCTTTATTTATTGAAGACTTTTGAAACGAATGTGTTAATAGAAGTATATTTTATCTCGCAATATATTTGTCCATATATTAAAGAAATTGGTTAACTTACGATTTCAACAGATACTAGTTATTATCCTTGTTTATAACAAACTATCTGGTACCCGGCGCGTTACTGCCGCAGAAGGAATAATTTTGGGAATATCGTTTGGAATTTGAAATAACTGTCTTGTTTCATTAGGACTGTTAGAAAGAATAATATCTATTTTCGTATCGGAAATGAATACGTTCATTGAAATGGAAGGATATGTAAAGGAGAAAAATAGGTAATATTAATTCTTTTTTTAACTTTATTATTCAAGACTTAAAGGTTGGCACTACTTTTTTTGTCTTTCCATCTTTAGCAGAAACAGGTACTAGTTGTTATAGTGGTTTATTACAAATAATAGTTTATTCAAATAAATATATAAGAGTATTGTTGACTTAATAATAGAAATCATTCATTTTTATTTGGCTATTAACTGAACCACTTTTGACGACCAGATTATAGTTAAACAAATTAATTTATTTAATCAATGACAAAATTTAAAACAGAATTCCGCCAAAATAGCCCTCGTGTCGCTTTAAACGGGACGTTAATATAACTAAACCAAACCTTAACGGCTTCGAACTATAAAAAAAATTGATAAAATTTGGTCCAGTAGTTTTCCTTTTGTGATAATTTCAAACTGGAATTTTAATTGCAACACCTCCCTCCCCCCCCCAATATTTTAGAAAAAAACAGCTTTGTTATTTGATAGATTATAACAGGAATTTCGAAAGTACGAAGAAAAAAACACGAATTTCATTGAAAATGTCACAACAAATCATAACATACTCAAATTTTTAAAAAGTACCCTTGACCACCTTTAAACTATCCCCAAGTTTGATAAGATTTGGTGAAGTAGTTTTCCATTTTTGACCATTTCAAAGTGGAGCTTTAATTATAACCCCCCCCCTCCTGCAAATATTTTAGAAAAAATTCGCTTTGTTATTTGATAGGTGCTAACACGAATCTCCAAAAACACGAAAAGAAACACGAATTTCATTGAAAATATCACGACAAATTATAACACACTCAAATTATTTTTAAAGTGTGTATACGACGAAATAAAGGAAAAATAGAGAATCTTGCTTTGAAATTAATATCCAAAAGAAAGCCTTCTTTTAAAAAAATCTTTAGCTGCACAGAACTTATCCGGTCTTAGTGGGACACTCTTTGTACATACATAAAACTGATTTGAATTATCTTACTCTGCCCTTCCCTATATTGATTTTTATAACAAAACTAGTTTAAAAAATAAGATAAATTATAACTAATTTCATTGTTATAATGATAAGAGGGCAAAGAATAATCTTGATTGATGTTATAATAAATCCTTTTGATTCTAAAGATCGTCTCATGCGAATAGTAAAATTCTGGATAATAAATCCATAAATACCACAACAAAGAAAGGAAGAAAAATATAAAAAAGCCATCATATCTTTTCAAAAGAGTTCTTTGACTAATCGTTTGCAGGTTTCCGTTGATTCTTTTTCTTTGTGTTTCGATGAATAGGAACTGAAGAGATCTAATTAAGTTATTCGTTCGATAAGAAAATAAATTTTTCATTTTTATTTTCAATATTTCTGAAAAAGATGTTAGAATTTTGAGGAGCTCTAGATGTGTTTAAAAGAGACATGCCTCAAGAAAAAAGAAATTTCAGTCTAGAAATGAAATAAAATATCTCGAAATATGGATTACAATTTAAAACATTAGTTATCGTAAGAAATAAAACGATTAATTATTGTGAAAAATAAATGGTTAATTATTATAAGAAATAAACGATTAATTACTGTCAGAAATAAACGATTAATTACAGTCAGAAATAAACCATTAACTATAATAAGAAATAAACGATTAATTATTGTAAAAAATAAACGATTAATTATTGTAAAAATAAACGATTAATTGTTGAAATAAATAAACGATTAATTACTGTCAGAAATAAACGATTAATTACTGTAAGAAATAAACGATTGATTACTGTAAGAAATAAACGATTAACTATTGTAAGAAACAAACGATTAACTCTCGTTAGAAATAAATGTGCTTTTTTTAGATTTCAGAATCAAATTAGTGAACGGAATGCCTTAAACAATGCATTCAAACTAATTGTTTTACACAACAGCGTTTAGAATATTAAAATACTATAGAATATTCTGTGTTACATTACTATTTTTTATTTCAGACGATAAATCTTTTTTTTTATTTCAGAGGATACATCTTTTTTTTCATAGGATCATTTTTATTTTTATTTTTTTAATAATAAATAGGGTTTTTTTCAAACGATAAATCTATATTAGAAAGTTACTTTATTAGATATATTTGAAGCGTTTAATTGTGAAATTAAATAATTATTTATCACAAAGAATGACAAATTTTTAAGTAAACAAATTAGTCGTCGATTATAAAATCATCCTCAGCTCATAATGGAATCAACTTGGATGTTGTCATAGTCATGTATTTAAAAAACAAAGAATATCTAATTCCATGTTGCATTTTAGACATTCAGTGGTACAAGATGCAAGATTAATTTTAAAAAAATAGATTCATGCGATGCAAATTATAATGCATCATATAGTTTCAAAAAGAAAATGGCACCAGTAAGCCCATCGCTACTTACAAAACAAAAATCAGGTCATGTTTAAGCTAAAAAGTAATAATAAGCACGCATTATTGAATTTTATGTGAAAAAAAAGTAGGAATTACAAAAAAATTATAAAAAATCTAACAAATTTTTAAAAATAAAAACAACAAGTTTGAATTGAGATTCAACTAAGGATTTTTTTAATACTTTAAAAGTAAATGTTTCTATTAGCTTTGTAGAACATTTTTAGATAATTTTTTTAATTAATTACTTTTAAAGAACTAATTAAAATGTGAAACACATATTTGTAATAACAAATTGTGCTTCCCATGTGAAATAACCATAATTACCTTACGTCAAAATAAAAATCAATTCTCAAATCGAAATTTAAAAACTAAAAATCTTATTATGCATTCAAGAACTGCTCTCTCTTTTAGAAAAATTCGCTATTCTTTAATACTAACCGGCAGAAAAGAACAATTCTCCATTTTAGGAAGAAAAAAAAAAAACTAAAAAATTTATATAAGCACATACAAAAACGAAAGGGTTAAAAAAATGAAAATCTGTTCTCAAATTAATAAAATGTTATACACCAAATGAATATTAAATGTGCAATTAGTTAGCATGAATAATATTCTGCTAAGCCTTTCTGCTAATACAGATGAACAATAGAAAATAACTTTAGAAATAGCAATAAAAAGTTGTACCAATTAAAAAGGCTTTTAATTAATTAATCACATTAATCTGTAATAAAGAAATTCAATATGAGAAGAAAAACGATTGTTTCATGTAAAAATAAAAACGCCTTAATAAAAAGCAAAAAAAAAAAAAAAACCACCTAAATATGGGGGTAAAAAAAAGACAGGGGAAAAAATCGTTACTCATAAAAAAAACTGTTTTATAAAGGATTTTGTGGTTTCAATCTATTTTTCATACCCACAGCTGAAAAACATTACGCCTAAAAAATAAAAGATTTAAGATTGTCGTTAGATAACTGAAAAAAAATTTCATAAACGATTTGTCCATCATAATTTCCAAACAATTATTACTATTTTATTGGATATTTTAGATATGGATATTTTAGAACCATTTCCTATATGACTGTCTACTTTTCAATGTTCAAAATAAAAAATATTTTTAAAGGTCGTTAAATTTTGACGTTTGTTATGGTTTTGTTGATTTATTAAAGTTTTTTTTTTTTTTTTTAGATTTTAGGTTATTTCTTTACCATGGATTAATGATGTTAAATCTTGTAATTTTTTTAAAAAATATTTTTGGTATGTTTTCTAAAATTTATTATTATTCTGCATGTTTTTACGAATGCTAAATGTTCTTTTGAACACACATATCTACACACACACACACAAAGATTCATTAGATGTTAATTCCAAAATAAGATTTTCCTTCAATTTCATTTCGTAATATATGCGCTGCATTTCTTTATATATTAATCGTTAATATCATTCAGTTTAACGAATAATTAAACACAGACGATTACAAAAGTTTTAGCTTCTTTATATGTTCTGTTACCTTCGTTATTAAGTTAAATTTAAGGAAGTGTCAATCACTTGTCAATCAAGTGTCAATAAGTTGTGGCATTTATATTAATTTGTTTTTAAACAGCTTCCAAAAATGAGTTGAAATGAGTTTTTATTGGCTTATGCTACAAGAGAAACCAAAACGTGCTATTTAGTTATAAAATCTCGTAACAGAATCAGTATTTTTATTACAACAGCGCGAACAATTATTAAAAATAAAAATGCATGCAAAAAAATTAAATTTCATTTCCTTTTTTATAAAATGAAGAATTTTATTTTCAGTCAGAATGCAAACGATTATTAAAAATATAAATGCATTCTAGTAGAATTATATTTCCTTTCTTTTTTTGTAAAATGAAGCATTTTTTTCAATCAGAATTCAAATGATTGAAAATCAAATTATTTGGGAATGCAAATGCTGATTTTCTATAAAAAATTATTAGTTTTCATAAAACTTTTCGCTTTTAATTTCATCTGGAAGTTTTTTTAAATCATTTGAATGAATTTCAATTTCCAAAGACATAATGAATTTGACATTTATTAACGTTTTTTACTTTTCGGATGCATGTTATTTCGACTATTTACCTTTTATTATTTAAAACTGAAGCCGTTCCATAAAATATTGTCAAATTTTAGACAATCGAAGACATTTTAAGTTAAGTTAAAATAACTCTACATATTATATTCGAGTAAAATGCATTTTTCTTAGAATAGTAATAAAAATATATTTGTTAGAAAATGTGGATCAAAAAACGAATAAATATACAAAATAGAGGCAATACAAATATCTAAAAGAAAATTTTGTTTCAAGTCGATTGAATTAAATAGGAAGTTTTAAAAAGCTGAAAGAGAATTTGTATAATATTTTCAGAAAAAATAAATTTATTTAATCTTAAGGCTCATAAATATAAAGCTTATAATTACAACAGTAAAAAATATTTATAAAATACTTTAAAATGCCCTTAATTTTTTTTTAAAAAATAAGATAAAAAAAAGTGTAGGAAAATAAAATTATTATCACCAAAAACTTATTTCTTTAATTTTAAAGTGCTAATTTTGTTACAATATTATATTCCAAAGATAATGAGGGAAATTTTTTAAATGTTAATTAGCTTTTAACTAAAAATGAAATTTAAAAATTAGAAAAAATATGAAAGAAGTAACTACATGCCAAAATAGGCAAGTGTAGTTTCAATTGCTATCCAATAGAAGTATTTTGTATTGGTTTTTCATGTCGCAAGAATAATTTAGAAATAGTGGGAAATATTTTAGCCTTAATGAAGTAAAGATTTTTGAAACTTTTAAAAAACTATGCTAAATTGGGTTTTCTGATTTGTATAGAAACGTTTCTTTAAAATTTCGAATTAATAACCTTAATAATAAACAAAATATGAAATTTAAAATAAAAAATTAATAAAAATAAGACGTTAGTATACCATGTCTAAACTTATGATCCCTTTAAAAAGTAGAACTCAAAATTTTTTACGATGATTATAAAATATTTTAATATTATTTTTACTAATTAATTTTATATATTGAAAAATTGTTAACGATGCTAAATCATTTTGACCAAAATTGTTATTCCCTTTAAATTACAATATGTTTATTTACATCCGCATAAAATTAATCAACAAAGTAGAAAGTAAAAATGAATTTTAATATGCCCTCATTTTTTTATAATTCAATAACGGTGAATAATTTAAGTTTTCTTTTTTAGTTGTTTCATTAGTTGAGACATTCGTATATCATGTCTCAACTAATAAACTTTTTAAAAAGTGGAACTCAAAACTTTTTACGATGTTTATCGAATATTTTAATATTATTTTTACTAATTAATTTTATATATTGAAAAATTGTTAACGATGCAAAATCATTTCACCCAAAATTGCTATTCCTTAAAATTACAATGTGTTTATTTACATCCGCATAAATTAATCATTAAAGTAGAATATAAATATGAATTTTAATATGCCCTCACTTTTTTTTATATAATTCGATAGGCTTATGAATAATTTCAAGTATTTTTTTTTTTTCTAAAATGAATGAAAATTTTCTGCACGTGCTAAGAAATGCAAAAATAAAAAGATTAAAAAAAAGAGGAAATTTTTTATATTTAGTTAATAAAATTTTTCTCCCCATAAGAATGTAAACGAAGCAGTTATTTTCCATTAACAATACACCGCTAATCTCATTACCTAACATATAAGAAAAGCGAGAAAAAAAATCATAAGATAAATTAATAAAAAATTGTACAGATAAAAAGATCTCATTAATTAACCTCATTAACCTACGGTGAAGAAAGAAATTTAATGAGAGAAGGGAAAAAAATTTTTTCGCATAAAACAGAAAAAAAAAAAAACGTTCATACTTTTATGGAACATAAGAAATTAAATATGACAACACTAATATAGAAAAAAAATAATAATTTAATAAGAATCGGCAGGTGGGAAGCTATTACTCATAAAAAACTGAACGAAAAAAAGTTGTGTTAAGAAGGATTTTGCTTCATTTATCGTTTGCCCAAAACCGACATTTGAATTACTTTTTGAAAGGCGTTAAAGAAAACGATTTTGATACTTTTACCATAATTATTTACTTAACTTTTGCGAGTATTATTTGAAATTTCCAGAACTGTTCTCAAAATTTCCAAAAGTTCTTCACATCGAAATATGTCAGATCTTTATCTTTAAACTATTATGCATTTTTACAATTTCAAATTTTTTGAAATGATAATATAAAAATTGGTAAACTAATTTTTCTCGTAAATATCAAAAAATCATTTAAATGTTTTAAATAATCAGGGTAAATAAGTAAATAAGGGGTCACCATTTAACCGATGTCATTTTGAAAACTGTATGAAAAAAAATTGGGATATTGTATTCTCAAATAAAAAAAGAATTAAAACAATAACTAAAATACTTTTGTTTTTATTGACTTTTCAAATAAGTAAGTTTCGCTGGCGCAACTTGTATATATGCCATTATATTTTAGAAAACACGTTTAAACAAGCTTAAATTCCTTTACAATAAAGCGTGATTTCATCTTCTTTTTGTATGCAAGATACCCCCCCTTTCACTCCCCTTTTAAATACCTACTTTTTAAAAACTCCTCCAGTCTTGAATACCTCATTATAATAATATACTCTTATTGTTCAACTTACGGTAGGAATACAAAAAAAGAGACAACTCATAGTACAAAACTTTTTTCTAAAAAAATGGCATATGTTATGCATTGGAATTACTAAGAATTGATTTTTGATTTAATCTTTGGCCGTCCTTTTATTCCTTTCGTCACCATAATGCGAAAAATGCGGCCGAAAAGACCAAATTTCCACTTGAAAAGAATATTTAAAGGAAAGATATTCTTATACAAACACGCCTCAAAAAAGGTAGAGAAAGCCATCGCTTTTTTGCTTAAATTTAAAGATTCAAAAAACGACGTCTTCAGAAACTTAGGTAAACAAAAACATCATCTTAATAGCGTTGTAAAAAATAGCCTCTGCATAAACACAAATGATATGTTGGGAGTCGTTAATAAATTTGGAAATCTTCTTTAAGTATAAGAAAAAAAAAGGAGGCGGATTCTTTTATGGCCATTATAGTGAAAAGATGTTTACAAGGTTTATGAAAAATTAAATAAATGTTCACTAAAATAAAGTTTCCCATAAGTTTAAATAAGTTTTATATTTTATGTATTCATTTATTTATATTTATATTTTATTTATTTATATTTATATTTTATTTA
>JAPMOQ010000814.1:647984-660088 GCA_026543055.1 Argiope trifasciata
ACAAACTACTGCGCGATATCTTCACGATGTTGTTAGTAAATGGCTAGCAAGTATCAAACTGTTATCAGTACTGTGCGATACATCCACGATGTTGTTTGACATTTTGGAATGGCGGATAATATCGGGGATATATCATAATTCTGTTGTTAGACATTTTATACTGATAGGACACTAAATAATTAGCATCCAACAAATTGTTCATCTCTAGTTCTGCACATTATTGTCGCATTTAATGACGTGAAAGTTTCAAGTATAGTAGCTTTAATTGAACGCTTATTACACAGAGGCCGATTAAATCATTGGTTACGACCGGAGTTTAACCCTCTGCTTAGCGTAATGCTCACAAATCGCCAACTCACCAACTATGGTCTTGCGGCCTGTTTGTTTCCAAATTACATAATGTTAAGGTGGGTTTACTCGAGGCCAACTATTGTGCGCAATCATTGCCTCTCTGTTGTTGTCCCTGTATGGTTTTCGCATGAGTGGTTGTGACAATGGCCAACAATTGTCCCGACGGAACAACCATTTGCCATTGTCCCGCTGAGGTCACGTGATTTCCCGGAAGTAGCCGAGATCTTCTATTGCGCGCAACAGTTAGTCTCATGTGAACCCATTTTAATCCATAATAAAGGCAAACGATAATACGGTTGTCAAACTAGAGCAGCCAGGGTTAACCAAGTTTGGCACGTTATTTTCAACTTGGCGAAGATGGGAGTTAAATTTCAGTTCACCCAATCATAGTTCGAGAGCCTTTACAAAACTTTCATTAAATGTTTAATACATTATACAAAATTTCAATATTGCCAAGCACAAACACAGAAAATTGTTTCCTATTAAAAAAAATAAATGAATAAAAGACACAAAAAATGTAAAACGAAATAAACATAAAAAACACAGAACATCCAAATAGCAATTAAATTTTGTATTGCCCTACCGTCACAAGAAAAACCCTGAACACGGTTGCCGTAAGTAGAAGAGTCTGAGTAAGGCGGGAAGTAGCAGACTACAACATTTGGCTCATTGAGCGCGCTTCATTAGGCGGCAAATTCATTTCGATTGTGTTTATACAGATGTATTTATGTGAAGAATAAAATTAAATTGTTGATAGAAATTTCTTGTTATTTAAGCTTTTAAATAATGCCTTGCATAAGAAAGCCTTCAGCGTAATTTCTTCGATTACTTTTGAATTGATTTTTTTAGCACCTGAGGCTGCCGTCAATGAAATAAAAACCATTGGATAATAACAAAATAGTTTGATATTTTCTAGAAGATTCATGTGTTTTTAATAGTGGAAAGCTTGCGTTGTAAAACTAAATCACCCCCCTTCATTTTACACTATAATTTATCAGTTTTGAATAAATTGAAAATGATAGTTTTAAATAATAAACCTAGAATCAGAAAAAAAATAGTTAATTTGGAGCCGTTTAATTAATAATAAATCTGTCACTGTTTGATATAAATAAAAAGTAAAAACACAAAATTCAGCAAATAATTAAATACAAATAATTCAATAAATAGGCAACATTAAAGATTTTTATTCCTTTCATATTCTTTTAAAAAATAACGAAGTATCCATTGGAATCTTCGGAATAACTCATACACCCCAAAACTGGTTGCCGAATCTTCCATAGCACTTCTTAGATATATTACACATAACATAATATGCACAAGTTATTGAAGAATAGATGTTTCCAAAGAATTTTTATAAATTAAAACATACTCAAAATCATTTAGCTGGCATCTATTACTAACTGAATATACACTGAAGTGACAA
This sequence comes from Argiope trifasciata, assembly GCA_026543055.1. Taxonomy (NCBI): domain Eukaryota; kingdom Metazoa; phylum Arthropoda; class Arachnida; order Araneae; family Araneidae; genus Argiope; species Argiope trifasciata. The sequence continues at coordinate 649,759 of JAPMOQ010000814.1, forward strand.
AAGTCACGGGATAGCAATATGCAAATATACAGATGGCAGTAGTATCGCAGCGAAAAAGTATAAATGCGCAGTTCGTTTTCCAGAGTTTTCATTTGTGTTCAAGTTATTCATGTGAACAGGTTTTTCGTGATTTATGGCGGCACGACGAGAATTAACAGACTTTGAACGTGGAATGTTAGTTGGAGCTAGACGCATGGGTCCTTCCATTGCGGATATCGTTAGTAAATTCAACATTCTGAGATCCACAGTATCAAGAGTGTGCCGAGAGTATGAAATTTCAGGCATCACGTCCCATCATGGACAACGCAGTGGGCGACCACCTGCACTTAACGACCGAGACCTCCGACGTCTGTGTAGAATGGTCAATGTTAATAGACACGCAGCACTTCGTCAAATAACCGCAGGAATCAATGTGGGACGTACGAGGGACGTGTCCGATAGGACTGTGCGGCGAAATTTGTCTTCCTTGGGCTATGACAGCAGAAGACCGACTCGAGTGCCTTTAATGACAGCACGACACCGCCTGTAGCGACTCTCCTGGGCTCGTGAACATATCGACTGGTCCCTAGACCAGTGGAAAACCGTGGCGTGGTCAGATGAGTCACAATTTCAGTTGTTACGAGCTGATGGTAGAGTTCGAGTGTGGCGCAGACCCCACGAAGCCATGGACCCAAACTGTCAGCAAGGCACTGCTCAAGCTGGCGGTGGCTGCATAATGGTGAAGGCTGTTTTTACATGGCATGGACTCGGTCCTCTGGTGCAACTGAACCGATCATTGACTGGAAATGGTTATGTTCAGCTGCTTGCAGATCACTTGCAGCCATTCATGGACTTCACGTACCCACACAAAGATGGGATTTTTATGGATGATAATGCGCCATGTCACCGGGCCAGAACTGTTCGCGATTGGTTTGAAGAACATTCTGGACCATTGCAGAGCATGAACTGGCCACCTAGATCGCCCGATATGAATCCCATCGAGCATTTATGGGACATCATCGAAAGGTCCGTTCGTGCCCAAACTCCTGCACCATCCACACTTTCACAATTATGGACGTCTATACAGACAGCATGGCTCAATATTCCTGCAGAGGACTTCCAACGACTTGTGGACTCCATGACACGTCGAGTTGTTGCACTTCGCCGGGAAAAAGGAGGACCAACACGATATTAACAGCCATTCTATGACTTTTGTCACTTCAGTGTATAATAGGCGATTCTTCTAATTATAATGATACTTCTAACCGGTTCTTTTGACGCCAAAAGGAATACTGCTCTTTCCTACATCCCCAAAAACGTAATAGAATATCCCGTTTTCAAGCCGACTGACCCCTACTTTTAGGGTTACTAGGGTTTTTCTTGTGACGGTAAGACAGTACACGCGTACACACGCACGCACACGCACAGAAAGCGAGAGCAGAAGGAGAGAGCGCTTACCATGCTCATCGCATTTCAAGTAAAATCTGCCATTCGTGCCAATGCCAGATCGATAGTCATACACTGCGGGAAAGAAAGAAAACGTGCATTTCATCATGCAAGAACAGGTACGCATGCAGAAATCAAAAACACATCAATAACATCAAAAACACAACAAAACATTAACCGATGTGCACGTCACACTGTTTTTCAGTGTTAATGTCTCAAAAAAACTCAAATTAAGGTATCCGACTACGGTAAAAACACTGTTTATCGACCACATTGGCGATTTTTTAAAAAATTTCTAATTATTTCTTGCAGTTTAGACTTTTCTCTTCCCGAAACAGTTTATCTTTTATATTAAAAGGAAGGCCTGACCACGGTCACATATTTTTCATTTAAACTTTGTCTTCAGCTTCACTTTTCTAAAAACTTTAATTTTCATAAAAATTCTCCACCGGTAACATGATATCCACAAAATTAATAGAGGTATTTCCATAAAAATGTCAGCGTGTGTTTCAAATAATATATGCAATGAAATAAACCAAAAGTTTTATTGTTGGAGATATACTTTTTAATTTATAGGTGTTTTTAGAAAAATTAACTTGAAAATTTATGGAAAAAAATTATATATGCGCATATTTTTACAAATAACTTCTTTGCATCTCAAACTTTTTCTTAGATTTTGGTTCATTTCATTCATCATTGTATTCTATAACTTGTGTGCAAAGGAAAATAAGATTGCTGTCTTACAATTTTGCAAAGAGGGTTAACCATTTTGCTTAAATTCCATTAAAATTTACTACCAATCTTCCCATTTCTCAAAATCTATATTATATTTTCAAATAGTTGTTTTTGTATTTATAATGTTTTTTTAATTATTATTAACAATGCATCTAAAATCCATAAAGAGTTTCTAAAAATAACAATTTTCCAAAATTTTAGTTTCAAACGTCGTCGGATACTTTAATTCAAACTCTTTATTAGAGTCGATCCATACTTACCTCAAGTTCTTCATGTAGTATCCAGCTAATCTAATTTTACAAGGATAAAATAGCATCAAACAAACTATATTTAGATGACATATCCAATATTGTTTGAAATTAATTCCTGAATTGATGGTTTAGTTCCAGAAAAAAAATAATTTTGTGCATTTTATTTATGAAAATATATAAATTTCAGTGATAAAAATTGCACGGAAAACAAATACCGAAGAAAATTTTATTCGCTTGAAAATCAAAATTAATAGGAGTCGATTATTTTCCCTTGCTTATGTGATAATTTTGAATCATTTATTAAATATTTAGAAAATTACTGCACTTTTTAATACTGTGAAAAACAAAATAAATAATAACAACGTATTAAGGGATGCAATATTATAATTTTCAAACGGCCTAACTTCATAAGAATCTAAAAAATTAAACATTTTTAAACACAATTTAAGGGAAAAAAAAACTTCAAGTAATGCTTAAAGTCATAATCAAATAAAAACAATATCGTTGTTGCTTATGTAATAAATTTAATTGTATTTAATTCAATTGAAATGAATGTTGATAACTTTTTTAAGTGATTCAGATGATTTTGTAAGAGAACAGGGTGCCATCTGTTGGAGGTCTACTGTACTATATATAAATAAACAAAATTTGACGATTCGTCTACGCTGATATGAGAAAAATTAGTACAAAATAACCAGATTGCATTTTACTATCTAAAGAATCTATTTAACAATTTTTATTAGATTTAATTCAATTAAAATGGCTGTCCATCATTCCTAAAGTAGAGCTTTACTCAGATATTTTCTTATGAAAACGGCGCCATCTGTGGGAAATTTAGTGTACTGTAAATATAAACAAACAATATCTGGGGATTCTTTTATACTGAAATGCGAAAATCAGCTAAAAAAATAACCATAGTGAATTGCATTATCTTAAGAATCTATCTCAGATTAAAGTCAAATTCTTGTAATTCCTTCATGCAAAATGTATCTTTTTGACATAAATAAAGTTGAAAACTTTGATGTACAAATTTTAATAAATTTCTTAGTGAAAATTACACATAGATTTTCCCACGTTAATGAAGTAAATCAAAAGATTAGCGTTAGTGTTATACTATATTTACGATTAAATTATTGAAATTGAATTCCTTATATGCAGTCATTTCTTAAAATCGAAACCATATTGACTCTAAAACTCTTCATATTTTTCAAAAACATTTATTTAATTTAATTATAAACATAATGTAAATATGTTTACACAATACATACAATTTAACCATCCAAATACATCAACCACTGTGCCAATAAGGCGAGCATCAATAACAGCAGACGATATGCATTTTGAAACTTTAAAGAAACGTGGCTAAATTAAACGTTAAACACCCTTTTCTAATAGTTTTTAAGATTTTTTTTACTTTATTTTGGGCTCATTTTCCATTATATAATTTCATAAATTATTATCAAATATATATTTTGATGTTTGCCAATATGCTGTGGTTTGTTTCTAAAACAATTTTCAAAATAAAATTAAGAAAATTTTAGCAGAATTGATTTTTAAAGCAGTTGTTATCTTCTTTTAACTACTTGCTCACACGTATATATATCTCACTAAAAATAAATCAAACCATATATATATAGTACAGAAAATTAAGAATAATATGAAAAATAATTATATTCTAAGGAATGTTATTTGAAAATCTAATTATTTTAATTTTTTTTTAAATGATGCATGCTTTTTCCTTTTTAATAGAAAATTTATCAAGAGCAAAACTATATGTTTTTTTTTTTTTTTGAAAAAATCTAGCACATCCACTAGATATATATGTCAAATATGACAAAAATTTAATTAATTAAAAAAATTGGTTGGAAAAATCATTTTAAGCTAAGAAAAATTTATTACATTAATGGAAAAAAAAAGGATTCTTTTTCTTAGAATTTAATTTCTAAGTTTTAATCAAAAACATCGTAAGGAAACCCCAAGAGAAAATTTCTTCTGAATCGGAAAAATAAGTTAGGAATAACTGCTGCTAATATTAAAAATTAATAAATAAAAAAGGGGGGAAATGAATCTAGGACTAGCAAAATAACAGTAATAAACCATGCTTATAAATATAATCCAAATTTTTTCTTTCATAGCTAAAAATTACATTTGCAAAAAAATTCTTGAATAAAATTGTGTAGGAGTTGCGTTAATCTATCTTCTCTTTTGTTTAAGAGATGACGATGCCTTATTAGGTACGCATCCCATAGAGCATTGCAATTGAAAATAAGGAGATGAAATGCTGTTCTGTTAAGGTGTGCGCGCGTTAATGTCTTGTCTTTCGTGTTTTTTTTATGTGAAATATATCATTAAAAGCAATGCTCCTAAAAACATACGTTCTCTTGCTTTGCTTGCAAGGATTATAATGATCTTCATTGCATCGGTTTTAAATTTGAAACAAAAAAAAGAACAGATGAATAATTTAAAATGTATTAAATAAAATATAAAAATGAATTCTTTTAACTCCACAGCTAAGAAAATCAAATTATATCGTTAAAACTTTATTTTGGTTTAGAAAACTTTTCCCAATAATTTATCAAATTTACTCACTCGTATAAATGTAATAAATATTACTTTTTAAATTTTCATGCAAAATTAACATGCCAGATAGTTAAGAAACTTGTCAAAAACAATTCTAGTTTAATCTGCACAAAGGACAACTTTTAGGATACGAACATTTAAAAATGCAAAAGCATATATTTCAGGAATTTGATATGACACTTTTACGTTTTAAAAGACATTATATCGCTGCCAATTACTTATAACTGCTAAAAATAGAATTTTATGTCTCGAAATAATATACTTTTACTGTCCCAATATTTTGAAGAGAAATGTGGCGCCATCTCTTGGACAGTTTTTGAATTACAATCAGTCAAATTAATCATCTAAGCTTGTTTATTTATAGTAAGATAATTAAAGATTTTCAATAAAAACAAATGTAAATGCTTTAAAAAAACTTTAAAAAAATGAATGAAAAGATTTAATAACTCTGGTCTTTCTTTACCGAAATACATCAAAGCAAGAAAAATAAGGTGTTGGTGCTGCCATCTGCTGACTTTTCAGTAAGGAACTCAGATTTCAAATAAATTCACATTTGAAAGAAGCAAGAATAAGGTTATTTAAAATTCCAACTATAATCATATTTTCTGACTCCTGACCAAATTTTAACCCAAATGTATTCTCACTTATAAAATTGGTTCCAATTAGCCTTTATGTTAATAAATTACTGCAAAAAATTGCAGCAGAAATAATGTATTTGACAGCTTTTGAATGACGTCAATTATTAATTCCCGAAAATTATCTATTATAATTTATATTACATGAAATAAACAAATCTGTTATTTTCTTATTAGTTATTATGTACTAGTATATAAGAAGCTAGAGTTAAAATGCATGAAATATAAATATTTCTCTTTCCGTTTAAAATAAACTAGATTTAAGGTATCCAACTACGTTCAAAGGAAAATTGTTAAAAAATTTGATTTAAAAAATCAATTTAAAATTGTGGGATTTAGATGCGGGTCAACTATATTACAAAATACTAGAAATACAAAAAAAATATTTGAAAACATAATATATTTTGAGAAATAGGAAAAGTTGTAGTAAATTTAAACGAAACAGTTAACACTCTACACAAAATGGTAATGCAGCAATCCTATTTTTCTTTGCACACAAATTTTAGAATATAATGATGAATGAAGTGAAGTAAAATCTAAGAAAAATCTAGAGATACAAATAAATTATGGGTAGAAATATACGTATGTATGCATTTTTTCTGTAAATTCGCAACTTAATTTTTCTAAAAACGCCTATAAATGAAAAAGTATTTCACCAACAATAAAACTTTGAATTAATTTCATTGCCCATATTGCTTACAACACACGCTGACATGTCACGCTATGTCAATACCTCTATTAGTTTTTGAGACATCATGTTGATGGTGGAGTTTTTTTTATGAAAATTAAAGTTTTGCAAAAACTGAAGTAAAAAAAAAAATTAAACTGAAAAATATGTGGCTTTGGATGATAGTTGAGGCCTTCCTTTTAATAGAAAAGATAAACTGCTTTTGAAAAAGGAAAATCTGAACTATAAGACATAACAATAAAAAAAATTTCACCAATTAGGCTTATAACCAGTGTTTTTAATGTAGTCGGATACCTTAAGCAATTACTTTCAATATAAATTATCAATGATGTCCCCTATAGGCATCTGTCTTCAAGAATCAAACAAATGCTTATATTAAGCTATATTAAAATATTTTCTTTTAGTAATATACATTATTTCCTTCGATTTGATCATTCCCTTACCATATGTTTTTTCCTCACATAAACACTAAAACAGTCATTAAATTTAAAGAACATTGCAACCCTCATGGATCTTATTTAGGAGATCTCTCATAACTATATGGAGAGTTTTTCTTTAATTCTGCATCATCCTCCATAAGTGATGAAGAGAATCTATTTTTAATCAAGAATGCAAATGAACGATCCTTTCCATAAGTGGTCCAAAAAATATACTGTTTATAATTTATTTGGAGGATTTAGCGAAAAGGTATATAATCCCTGTTCTAGTTCTTGAAAGTTCTCATTCTAATATTTAACCGCTTTCCTTACACTTTTTTGGGGGAAAAAAAAATGCAAAAAAACATATATTTTTATTTTATTATTACACACAGGGAAAAAAAATCAAAACAAAATATGCATGTTTTTAGTTGAATTTTTAATTTTTTATGCGTGTAAAAGCATTTAGTTTTGATATTTGTTTATTATCCCGAGTTATCTCGAGCAAATGAGAAAAAAAAAAGAAGTTGAATTTTAGTCTTTGTATGATAGTTTTTGAAGCCAGGGACAACATAAAATGATACATGGCATTCTGTACACTGGTATCTGGTCTCTTTTCTCACTGGTTTACCTCTGGAATCTCTTTTACGGGAGCACAGAAAACCCTGTCTTGTTGAATTTTTTTTTCAGTAGCAGGAATGTATCAGATCTTCATAATCACTGTCTGAAAAATCATCACTTTCGCTATATTGCATCATCGCCATTATTTTACTTATTTTCGATGCAAATATCCTTCTTTATAGACTGCTAATCCACAAGCAGATATAAACTAAACAATAGGGAAATAAGCGACCAACCCGGCAAAAAGAGCCGAGAACCCAGCAAAACTTGGCAAACTGCCAATCAAAGCTGAATATTTCCTTCCATTTCCTCCAGGCCGAGTAAGAACCTCTATAAAACAAATCGTACTGACAAATTCTGCTTCGACCGAGTTTGCTCGGGATAACAATAAACTGCAATATACACAAACCCGAGATAACTCGGGATAATCAAGATTAAAATCTTATATACAGATTTTCAAAAAGTTTAAATGAAATAAGCAACAATGGTTTCGAAAGCGGGTTCAAGTAATGATAGCAGGGTGGCAGAGTCCTACCTTCCCCGGAGACATTCTTGTCCCCCTTGACCTTGAGGGCGGAACCGAAGCCTCCGAGCTTGACGGGCGCAGAGTTCTCGACGGTTGCCAGCAGGATGCACTGGGGCTTGATGTCTCTGTGGATGATGTCGTTCTCGTGGCAGTAGCGCACAGCCTCCAGCACCTGGCGCATGTAGTGGCTGAAACGCACGAAAACAGTCAATAGCGCATCAAAAGAGTTTTTTTATTAAAAAAATATGTATTATGTCTCTAACCACCTCAAAACCATTCCGGCCGTTCTAAAAAGTATGTGAAGGGAAAAGTCTGTTTGGAATGTACAGTTGTTACAGCAACCCACGTCCACCTGTACATTTCAGACAGGAATACTCAGAGCTCTTATCAAAACTCCTACAAATCACTCACACTCTCCGCGTCCAGACTCCCTAATATCAATCACAGCTTCTACCTCCGCTTAACTGTTCTTCTACTTTTCCCTTCACATCCTTTTTAGAACGACCGGAATTGTTTTGAGGTGGTTAGAGACATGACAGTATGATTGGTATTTTTGCGATAAATTACGATTAAAATCTTAGTTTATCCTTATTAAAATCTTAAATTATCTAGCAAATGACGACTTATTTTCATCCTATTCTTTTACTTTCTCGTGTATCAGATATGCGAAAAGTATTACAATTCCCTAAATTAAATCTTCTAAGTTTCGAAAAAGATATTTTTTTTTCTTTTAAAAATATTTAAAACGTTACAAGCGCATACTTTTTTAAAGCGTCAGAAACTCAAATTATAATATTCTGTTTGGCTTTAAGACTCAAGCTTTCTGTTTTGTCTTAAAACGAAAATATAAATCTGGCTAAGACATGAAAAATGGAATTCAGAATAAAAGAATTTATCAAAAGCAGATAAATTATGATGATACAAAAACTATCGAAGTATTCCAATGGAGCTTAGATGTCCACCTTATATTTTTCTTTTAAAATAACGCCAATTGCTCAAATTGTAATACTCTGTTTGACAAAATATTACCTCACTGAAACGAAACATTACCGTGTCTGTATAGCTGAATGGTTATGGCGCTAGACTCATAGTCAGGAATCATATGTTCGAATCCTAGTGGACTTAGAAATTTGTTTATTCATTTCGTATTCCAGAAGACTCTGGACCTTTCTCTCATTTACCAGATAAGTACCCTGGACTTTTTTCACTGTCTCCAGAAAGATATTCGGGAACTTTCACTACTTCTATAAAAGCTGACGATCTCTCAGTCACGGTGTTCTTAGTTCAGAGTTGAGTTAATAAATTGATTTAACTCTACTTCCTGCCTCTTCTTTGGTTCTATCTACGTGACAATGTAGTATTGGGTCGTTCGGAAAGTCATTTCGTATTTTTGTGTCAAAATGAAAAGAAATTTTCGTTTAATGAATAAATTATTTATTAAATTATAAAATTGCCATTCTGGTCTAATACCTTTTGGTAGTAACATGATTACACGCTCATAAAAGTTTTGGTCTTTGCTGTAAAAAAAACTGATCGAGGTGGTTTTTGGCCTCCTCATTTGAAGGAAACATTTTGCAAATCAGTTCTGGTACTGATGTACTGTTAACACATCTTCTCCACACATATTGGATAATTTATTTCTGGCTTGAACAGCATTTTTACCTTTTATAGCAAAAAAAAGAAAAAAATGACGAAAATGCCGTTTATTGCTCTCCATATTTAAAAGGGCACCATCCAAAAACTACTGCGAAGAATCAGCTGCACTTTTTCACACTCAAGCCTTGCTATATCAGATCTCAAAACATAAAATGATTTGGCGGTTTAAGTATGAAATTGGGTGCGAAAAATGCAATTAAATCCTTTGTCAGGAAAAAACGAAATTACTTTCCGAACAACCTAATAAATTTAGAGTCTTAAAACTGAAATCTAACTAACTTAAGATGTAAAAAAAGTAGAATTCGAACTAAGGAAATTTTTTTAAGCAGATAGACTATGACGGCATAAAAGCTATCAAACTATACTGTTGAATTGACGTAAAAACAAACGCAACATTATGTTTTGCTTTATTAAATAACACGCCAGTTATCGTAGTGACGTGAGTGAAATCAAGTCTATTAGTGAAAGCATTTGAAATAAATTTTCTAATGATTTTTTAAAATAAACTTTGTTAAAAAAAAAAAACTTCGAGTTATTGTTAAGAATATGCTGATTTCAATGCTTACCTGGCAACGGCTTCGCTGTATACAAAACCTAGAGAGGCCCGTTTCACGATTTCAAAGCACAAATCAGAACCTTCCATGCTGGAATAGATAGAAAAATTAATTAAAGCACCCATTTATGGCACTTAAATGTCTCTTTATATATATATATATATATATAGAGAGAGAGAGAGAGAGAGAGAGAGAGAATTTGAAACATATAAATCATAAAAAAGTAAAAACATGATACAGCCA
>JAPMOQ010000814.1:711127-752368 GCA_026543055.1 Argiope trifasciata
CGCAATCTGAATCAAACCATAGGATTTTGCATCAAATTTTTCTTCTGCCTCTGATTCGTCATAAAAAAAATTAATAAATGATAGCTTCATACTATGAGTTACATACACCAAAACTAATACAGAGATCAAATCCAAATGCACACTCCACAGAGAAATCGGTTAGAATCTCTCAAGAATCCCCAAATCGACAACACATTTAAAAGATTTCTATTATCCCTCCAACAACCCGTATGAAAACTCCAAAGCGCCATCATTCTGACACCTCTCTTTATGAAAAGTCTCCAGCCAATCCTTTTGTCAGGGAATTTCGTATTTCCAATAATAAATGTGGTGATTATTACAGAAAATAAAAGTGGTGATTTCTTCAAAACTTGGAGTTCTAATCTTTTGAAGATTATTTTTCTTTCTCTATACTACATATGCTAGAAAGTAAGAAAATGTAATAATATTCTGATGATAATTAGTTGTGTGCTGAAAGTAGCGTTACACAGGTCAAAAGCTCCTAATTAAAATTTAAAAAATAGAATTTAAATAGCTATTAAAGGACTATTGTGGGAGGTGAAATGTTCTTGGAATAGAACCAGGAACCTTTGGGTCTGAAAGCCAGTAACATAACTACAGGGCAAAAGCATGCTCATTCCCGAAGATGTTATCCGTCTTATTAAGGTATCACCACAGACTCGCCCTCCAGTGAGTTAGACGAACGATATGCGTTGCTGTTGAGTGGTGATGAATTGGTTTATTGAGTGAGTGATTGCTGTGTGTAGCTGTTATGTCTAATACGCCGTACCCATCTTTGTTTGGCGAGCGGAGAACTTTTTAGTCACGCCAAGCGTTATGGCGAGCGTGTGCAAATTGTTGCATCAAGTGAGTCTGACGACTTTGGTTGATGGTAGATGGCTCCACATCAGTTGCATGAAGGTTGAAGGTTCATTATACGAGGTCACCATTATAGAAGGGGAGATATACTCAGAATAGAACCCGGGACCTTTGGGTCTGAAAGCCAGTAACATAACCACAGGGCAAAAGCATACTCTATCCCGCAGATGTTATCTGTCTTATTAAGATATCACCACACTATCTTTTAAAAAAATCTTCCACATGCTTGTGCACTAGATGTAAAAGAAGCTTAAAACAATCAAAGAAAAAATAATCGGAACCAAGAAAGGAGCAGGAATAAAAATAAAAGGTCTAATGGCTCCATCACAAAAGCCTACATTATATCCATAGCAACAGTATCATTGAAACATCATTAGTAAATAATAAAATTTACCAAAAATAGGCCGTTTAAACATTGGAAACAGAAAAAAAAAAAAAATGAAAAATAAACAAAAGGCAAAGCAAAGAGAAAGATAAAAATAAGCAACTGAAAAAAATTAGTCATGAAGAATTCTCCAATTAGTTAGGAAAAAAATTAATAAATGATGGTTTCATACTTTGGGGAACATACACCACAACCAAAACAAATACAGTGCCCAAATCCGAATATACAATCTACTACTTTCACAGGGAAATCGGTTACAATACAGAAATCGACAATACATTTAAAAGATTTCTATTATCCCTTCAACAATCCGTGCGAAAACACCAAGGCGGCATCATTTTGACACCTCTCTTTATGAAAAGTCACTAGCCAATCCTTTTGTGAGGGAATTTCATATTTCCATCTGACAAAGGAAAGTCTTTCAACAAGTGTCAAAATCAAAGCACGAGCGCTGCTGACTCGAGAAACTGTCGACATTAATCTAATATTCAAGGGGTGTCGACCGGAAGATAAGGGGTGGACGAAAGGGGGCGGAGTTGGTCGAGCGGATGGAAGGAGTTTTATACAAAGAAAAATATGCTTAGGAGACATTTTCTTTTGGTGGAAACATGTAGCTCTTTTCACAATGGAATCACAAAACCGAATGCAACACACATAAATATATAACGTGTATTATATGTGAATAATTCAAGTCATGTAATTCACACGCGTCATATAATTATGTCATATAATTCACAGACGTGAATTATATGGCATGTACACTAACAGTGTACATGTCAGATGTAAACTGCAATAGTGAAAAGACAGAGGTGGGGTGTTTTGAATTTAGAAATGCCTCTTTAACTGGCTATAAATTCACGTCATATAATTCACACGTGCCACGTGAATTATATGGCATGTACACTACCAGTGCGCATGTCAGAAGTACACTGCAATAGTGAAAAGAGAGATGTGGGGTGTTTTCAATTTAGAAATGCCTCTTTAACTGGCTATAAATTCACGTCATTCACACCTCATATTATTGTGTCACATAATTCACACACGTGAATTATAGGACATGTACACTACCAGTGTACTTGTCAGAATTACACTACAATAGTGAAAAGAGATTTATGGGGTGTTTTCAATTTAGAAATGCATGCTTTAACTGCTATACATCTTTAACTGGCTATAAATTAACGCCATATTATTTACACACGTCATATAATTGTGTTATATAATTCACACACGTCATATAATTGTGTCCGATAATTTACACACGTCATATAATTGTGTCATATAATTCACACACGTCATATAATTGTGTCCGATAATTCACATAGTCATATAATTGTGTCATATAATTCACACACGTCATATAATTGTGTCATATAATTCACACACGTCATATAATTGTGTCATATAATTCACACACGTCATATAATTGTGTCCTATAATTCACTCACGCTAATTATATGACATGTACACTACAAGTGTACATGTCAGAAATAAACTGCAATAGTGAAAAGAGATATATGGTATATTTTTAATTTTAAAATGTGTCTTTAACTGGCTATAAATTCACGTCATATAATTCACACACGTGAATTATATGACATGTACACTACCAGTGTACATGTCAAAAGTACACTGCAATAGTGAAAAAAGATATATGGGGTATTTTCAATTTAGAAATGCATGATTTAACTGGATATACATCGAAGTCCCATTTTCCGACAGTCATTTTGAGACAATTTTAATCGTGATCAGATGATGAAGATGGTACTCGTGTCGACACTTTAGCTCCATGCTAAGCAATGTCGTTTGAGCTTAAAGATGAGAAGTTATTTTATTTAAAGAATATTTTTAAAAACACAAGGAATGATAAATGCAAATATACATGAAAAAATGTGGAATGAATTATACATGAATTATAATCTCTAAGAAACGAGTTAAAAAGTAGAAGTGATAGATTTAATAAAAGAAGAAATTTTCAGATTAATTGCGTATCTGGTTAGTGCTTATTTGTTACTTGGTATATGAAAAAGTAAGCAAATGCATTGCATTTCAATGGCACAGATCCTACTTTATCTAATTCGAAAAAAAAATGAAATACAAAATAAACATAGAACTATATAAATATACTGCTCAGTTAAAAAAATTTCTCAATGTTTTCTTATTTCCAATGATATCAAAGTAATAAGTTATAATAAAATACATTGACAACATTAGTTAGATTATATTGATGATATCAACAGTTAGATAAAGTTTGAATAAAATCATAATTTAGATTTTTGGATTTTACAGCATAGAAACATTTACACAACAGTTCCACGATAGAATCAGGTCCTGAACTTGGAATCTTCCGACACCAAAGTCGAAACTTTACCAACAAATCAACGCAATCAGAAGTTTTTGAAACATACAGCAAAATATAATTTCGACAAAGAGCCCAGCCACAAAAATTGGACCGATTTCACTATTTAATTTCGCCATTTTTCTTGCACACAACACACCACTACTTCATGCCCAGCAAATATAACTCGTTGGTTATTTAAATAGAATAATGAACATGAAATAGATGAGATTCGGGTAGAACGATCCTATTCTATCCATCCCTGTGACTATTGTTCGACATCTGGCACTTGCTGATTGAAATTTGATTAAGCAGTTTTAATATTGGATTAAAGAAAGTAGAAAGCAATGAGCTATTTGAAATAACAATGGGAAGTAGCTTTAGCTTAGAAAGCAAATCATCAGTGATAAACTGTAAACTTTACTGCCAATTTACATAACATAATTTACAGACTTATCGTTTGTTTGTGATTACAAAATCCAGAAAAACTATAATAAAAATATAAACAAAAAGTTAGTAATGAGGACAGAAATGAATAACCATAAACACACACACACAAAAGGACAAAAATAAATAAATGCTATGTACAAAAATAACAGAAAATAAATGTATGGATATTAAGTGCTACTCTTGGGAACAGTGTTCCTGGAATCTAAACAGAATTGTTTTTCTTCGAGATGATGACTCATTCTTTGAATTTTCATCCTGGATCCTTAGGAAGAGGCAATGCTGCGGAACCAAACTCGTTCTAGTTCGGATGTAGGCGTGGTCGTGTGAAAGGAGGAAGTCAGCATGCGTTCTTTTGCATAGTGAATCGGCGTGGCATCAAGATATTTCGACAAGGGGAGAATGGGTCAGAAACGCCGAAGATATGAGGGGAATGGCCCGTGAGATGTGAAGAAAAGAGTGTCTTCTCTTTTCCAGTTACTTGGTTGAAAGGAGACTTTTGGGAAAATGTTGAATGTAGATCGGCCTGTATCTCCGTTTTCCCAATACTTTTGCCACTCGTTCATCATTTTCACAGAATGCACAGAGTTTAGTGTATAAAAAAAAACTAAAAATAATCGAAATTTCATTTAGTGTGGTAAGATACAGTGCAATGATGTCGGATCGCATAGCTAAATTAATGCTGTTAAGACATTGTGTGCGAGTACATTTCGCAGCGGAATTGCACCGGGAGCGAGCGTTTTGCGGGTAAGTTTAGTTATTC
Organism: Argiope trifasciata; assembly: GCA_026543055.1. Lineage (NCBI taxonomy): Eukaryota > Metazoa > Arthropoda > Arachnida > Araneae > Araneidae > Argiope > Argiope trifasciata. Next base: position 715,937 of record JAPMOQ010000814.1, read on the forward strand.
AGTTAAATCTCAATAGATCGAAAATTATTTCATTTTTCCACCAACTTTTCGTATTTTATGCTGAAATATATAAAAAAATATATAAATAACAACCATAAGTTTTTTGTAAACAAAAAATATATTTTTTAGTGGATAAATTTATTATAGTATCGTAAATATGAAAAATCAAATAGAAATAGTAGTGCATAGTTTTAAGTTTTTCGAATTTTGTTACATATATAAACATTTTTAGATTATAAAAAAAATGAAAAGAACAATCATAAAACTAATAATGTTTTACAATTTGGTAACGTTCGAAGCATTTTCCTCAATGAAGAGGCAAAATTAACTCATTTTTGCAAGGATAAATAGAAAGTTAATTTTAAATATAAATCGATTTTTTAATCAAACGTCCCGTTGTGTGGTTCTGCATCGACTGATGTAAAAACTAGTTTTTATTTGTTTAAGTTTTTCCAGAATCTATGCAGTAGAAAAGAATATTCGGCTTCGTTTTCCTGTCTATACCGTTATGTTTGTACCCACAAATAAACCATGTTGCTACACTAACCCGGACTAGTACGTGACCCGCGCTCAAGTATCAATCGTCAGAAAACGTACTAGTACGTGTCCCACATGCAATGTGTTAAAATTGATAGCCAGCTATAGACTTCCGAAAGAAATACACTATTCATGGAATAAAAATAGAAAACAATATATCGTAATAGAAATTTTTCAAGCAAATTGTTCGGACAAATAACACTTACACCAGAAAAAACAGAAGCAGTGGCCTCTAAAAACCTATCTCGCCTGCTTTGCAATAAGCATATCAGGCCAGAGAAGGCCTTTTACGGCATTGGCATCCGGTAGTAAGAAATATTTTTGGCGTGAATTTAGCACTTGCAATAATCTATCATGCCATCCTTGGCGATTGTTTTAACGATCCATCTCTGGCATGAGGTTCATAATATCCAAAAGCCGAATTTGTGTTTTTGACATTTTATTTCTCAGTCGATTAAAAAGAAAATTTGACACAAAACTGCATTTGTAATTCCCAAATTCTTACACAAAATGGGATATACTTAAGTCAATGCATTTTTGAACGATTGCGTTTACTTACAATAATTCTGAAAGAATAGATCGACAAACGACCAATCCCTAATTTGATTTATCTTGAAATTTGGCAGGCGTCTATAAGATATATGTTATGTGTGTATGTATGTGTACCAAATTTTCTCCGTCCAACTCTCTTCATTTTGCAGGTACCGTGTGAAATTATATTCGAATAAACAGACTTTAGCAGAACAGATGTTGCATAAAATTTCATGGAAAGATCATGTATCAAATTTCCACCTCTAGCTCAAAGTATTTTTCAGTTGCCTTTGTCATAGGCAAACAGATATTCATTTGGACTTCAGCAGAGCAGATCTTACACAAAATTTCATGGAAAGATCGTATATCTAATTTCTACCCTCTAGCTCAAAGTATTTTTCAGTTGCCTTTGTCATAGACAAACAGATAGACATTTGGACTTCAGCAGAACAGTTCTTACACAAAATTTCATGGAAAGATCTTGTATCAAATTTCAACCCTCTAGCTCAAAGTATTTTTGAGTTATCTTTGTCATAGACAAACAGATAGACATTTGGACTTGAGATCTTACACAAAATTTCATGGACAGATCGTATGTCTAATTTCTACCCTCTAGCTCCAAGTAATTTTCAGTTGCCTTTGTCATAGACAAATAGATAGACATTTGGACTTAAGCAGAGCAGATTTTACACAGAATTTCATGAAAAGATCGTATATCAAATTAGACATAGAAATTTGCATCTAGAACTCAGTTTATGTTTTAGTGTTTTTCGAACTCAGGAAACACTCTGAAAATAAACGTGGATATTCTTCAGAACTTAAGAGTTCCAAGCTTTTGACGATTACTTTTCTTTCTCTATACTGCCTACTTCTAGAAAGTAAGAAAGTGTAATAATATTCTGATGATAATTAGGTGTGCCAAAAGTGGTGTTACACAGGTCAAAAGCTCCTAATTAAAATTTTAAAAAATAGAATTTATATAGCTATAAAAGGACTGTCTATTAAAAAAAATCTTTCATACGCTTTTGTACAAGATGTAAAAGAAGCTAAAAACAGTCAAAGAAAAAGTAATCGGAACAAAAAAAGGAGCAGGAATAAAAATAAAAGGCGGAGAAGGTCTAAATGACTCCATCACAAAAACCTACATTATACCATAGCAACATTATCATTGAAACATAATTAGTAAATAATAAAATTTACCAAAAATAGGTAGTTTAAACATTAAAAACCGAAAAATAAATTAAAATTTAAAAAAAAAACAATGAGAACGATTTAAATAAAAAATGAAAAAATAAATATACAATGTGGCAAAGTCTCTAAGGAAGAGTCCATGATCAGAAACAAAATGTTAGATTAAAAATTCTTTTTGCATTTTTTTTTCTATTCTTACAAGATACTGTCCACTTTTAACAGTGATTAACTTTCTCTGTGCATACTTTGAAGAGCTCGGGTAATGGTATAGTCCCATTTAAGATTTGCAGCTGTTCAAAAGGCCTTAGCACTTGAAGTGTAATAACATGTATTTAAGGTATCCGACTACGTTCGCAAGAAATTTTTTAGAAACTATTTAAAACATGGTTATTATATGTATTCTCAATTATAATATAAAATACTGTAGATGCAAAAATTTATTTGAAAATATAATATGTTTTGAGAAATAGGAAAATGTGTAGTAAATTCTAATGAAATTTAACCAAACTGAAACAAAACGGTTAACACTTCACACAAAATGGTAATGCAGTCATCCTATTTTTCTTTGTAAACAAGTTATGGAATATATTGATGAATAAAATGAACCAAAATCTAAGAAACATTTTTAAATGCAAAGAAGTTATAGATAAAAATATGAGTATTTATACAATTTTCCCTAATTTCACAGCTTAATTCTTCTAAAAACACCTATGAATGAAAAAGTTCATCAACCATAAAACTTTTGGTTCCTTTCATTGCCCATATTGTTTAAAACAAAAGATGATATTTTTATGCAAATGTCTCTATTGGTTTTTCAGATACCATGTAAATGGTGGAGAGTTTTTATGAACATTAAAGTTTTGAGAAAATTTAAGTTATAGACAAAGATTAGCTGAAAAATACATGATCCTGGATAATAGGTCAAGACTTCCTTTTTCTAGAAAAGATAAACTGCTTTTGGAAGAGGAAAGTCTGAACTACAAGAAATAATAATAATAATAATAATTCAATATGGTTGATAACTAGGGTTTTTAACGCAGTCGGATACCTTAAGCATAACAAGCTTCTAAATTTAGCAACCTCTTCGCCCAAAGTAGTTTTCCTTTCTATGTCTAGATCCAAACCAGATAAAAGTTGGACAGAATCCTTAAAACGTGTCCCTAAAAAGCAGAAAACTAGAAAACACACTTAACAGATTTATACAATCCCCGCGAGAACTCCCAAACACGTTGATGGAAGAAAAAATGGCGGTCAGAGTTATACCAACTTCTTTATTTTTAGATGAATTTCTATCGCAATTGATTTGTACTGAAAAACCTCTCCTGAAATTCGTAGAACCAGTCACAAACACAGCTTACTGTCTTCTTCAATATAATCGCATGGATAAGCAGCAAATCACATCACTTAGCACATCAGATGGAAAGAGTTTTACACACAAACCAGCAGAAGCGACCTCCTCAAAACTTTCTCGTATTTTGTAAATGTTCTAAATGTGTATTCATATTCTAAATGTACCATGTATTCATTTTCTAAATGTATCGTTACAGAGAGTTTTGCACTACAATAGTTACAAAATATTAACTTTTGGCGGGAATCTGGCATTTTTACTGAATCTATGGTATGATCAATGGGAAGTTATTCGATGATTAATCTTAGATATGCAGTTTATAATTTTCAGAAATGGAATTTGTGTCTTAGAATCCTTTTTTACAACCGATTCAAATTAAAATTTGACCCAAAATTATACTTGAAATCATAAAATCACATACCAAATTCGATAAATTTAAGTCATTGCGATTTTGAGTTACCGTGTTTATACTTTTCTAAAAGTACTGGCTAATAGGTAATGAACCCCTTTCTGTTTATGGCTCCAAATTTGAAAGACATCTACACTGTAGATGTAGTGGTGGTAGTGGGTCTAATGCCACTTGGTCATTTTAAGCCCGAATAAGCGGAGCTCTTTCGAATGAAGGCAGAAGTGTGCGCCTTTCGTAGTTAACGAGCATCGTTCAGATGAAAAGACGACTTTTACTCGAACACACACGACACAACCCTTTTTAGGAGGCGGTTCAACTCATTCTTCCATCCACAAGTCAGAATTTAGATCCCAATCAGAGACCGATCATCCCTGATTCAGTACCCCCAGAGGTATAATTTGTTATGGGAACTTGGAGGCCCGTGCAGTTAAATTGCCCCGACTGCCATTAGCCAACACGGTGGTTTTTGGTCGAGACGAGGACAGAACTCGCGACCTTTCGGTTACGAAACCGACGCTCTACAGAAAAGGCTACCGCGGTCCACTGTAGATGTTAAATCTGTGTATCGAATTTCATCTCTCTAGCTTTCTTCATTTTATAGTTATCGTGTTAATGTATATTCGAGCAGCAGGGCAGACGACTTTCTTTGTATGGAATTTGCTGAAAATTTGATAGAAATGTACAAGTTTGTTATAAATATCGTATACCAAATTTCCTTCTAATAAATCAAATCTTTTTTGGGTTATCTCCATCCCAGGCAGTCAGATAGACCTTTTTCAAAATTGTGTTTTACGTTGTGATATCTAAAACGTGAGGATTCGTTATAATCTCTAGCTCGCATTTTTCACGATTACAAAACATTCTCTACTCTGTAGATGAGAAAATACTGAATGAGAAAAATAAACTTACTTCCTTTTTTACTTTTGATACGAAAAGCTTCACAGAAAAAAAATATTCCCATAAATAATATGTATATTATATTACAGTATATTATATCCTATTTTATAGTATATTATATCCCATTTTATAATATTATATATTCCCACTAGAATTCGTATTTCTGAGAAATCTCTACCCTACAGACATTCTGAATATGAAAGGCTTGCTACAAAAAAGGAGGTAGCTGCAATTATTTAAGTTTGCATAAAACCGGTGATAGACAAGAGCTACCTCTACATCGCAACAAACTAATGAGACAAACAGTTCCATCGCTTGAATAAACGCGAAACTAACGACTAGAGCTATACCTTTCTGGCACCAAACGAGCAAGGTTTTATTTTACAACATGAGAGTACATGTAACTCGAAATTCCCCTAAGTGGAGCTACATCTTTTTAGCAGCAAATCCTTCAATTGATAAATACAAGTTTGGGATTATAGACACTAATCTGTCAGTGAGCACAATAATTGAAAAATGATAAAGGCCATATTGATGAAAAGTTTAAATTCTTGGAGAAATGATGGAAAATATAAGAACAACGGCCATATTAAAAGGAAGATTTCCTTTTCTTTCCTTTGCCTGCAGTTTATGTCAAGCGTGTAATGTTTACAAACGGCAGATAAATAGATAGATTTGATTGATAGATGACATGATTGTTTAATCAGTTAGGAAGAGCAACATTTATTTGCATTTGGAAAATATTTAAAAGTCCTCATTAACTTTTAAAAGTAGTTATACATATTTTAATTCTAGCTCAGTTTTCGAATTGTCTGCTCTATGTGGTTTCGGTTCTTATTAGCGACTCACCATGATCACTTATTGAAGGTAAATCTACACTCGACCAGTGGGCGGCGCATGCGCAGAATAGGATTGATTATTGTTGGCCACAATTTCATAAGATACATTCAGACATGCCATGTTTGGCTATAAATTGCCGTTTCCGCGTCCTAGAATTTTTTTATTTTTTACTGCGTATTGTAATAACTAATGAGCATGTACAAATAAAAACTTGATAATTTTTTTTAAAAAAAGGTTAACATACTTAAATTTGAATATATATACACTGAAGTGACAAAAGTCATGGGAGGACTGTTAATATCGTGTCGGTCCTCCTTTTGCCCGGCGAAGTGCAACAACTCGACGTGTCATGGAGTCCACAAGTCGTTGGAAGTCCTCTGCAGGAATATTGAGCCATGCTGTCTGTATAGACGTAGATAATTGTGAAAGTGTGGATGGTGCAGGAGTTTGGGCACGAACGGACCTTTCGATGATGTCCCATAAATGCTCGATGGGATTCATATCGGACGATCTAGGTGGCCAGATCATGCGCTGGAATTGTCCGGAATGTTCTTCAAACCAATCGCGAACAGTTCTGGCCCGGTGACATGGCGCATTGTCATCCATAAAAATCCCATCGTTGTGTGGGTACGTGAAGTCCATGAATGGCTGCAAGTGATCTGCAAGCAGCTGAACATTTAGAGTCAATGATCGGTTCAGTTGCACCAGAGGACCGAGTCCAGGCCATGTAAAAACAGCCACCACCAGCTTGAACAGTGCCTTGCTGACAGTTTGGGTCCATGGCTTCGTGGGGTCTGCGCCACGCTCGAACTCTACCATCAGCTCGTAACAACTGAAATCGTGACTCATCTGACCACGCCACGGTTTTCCACTGGTCTAGGGACCAGTCGATATGCTCACGAGCCCAGGAGAGTCACTGCAGGCGATGTCGTGCTGTCAGTAAAGGCACTCGGGTCGGTCTTCTGCTGTTATAGCCCAAGGAAAACAAATTTCACCGCACAGTCCTATCGGACACGTCCCTCGTACGTCCCACATTGGTTCCTGCAGTTATTTGACGAAGTGTTGCGTGTCTATTAACACTGACCATTCTACACAGACGTCGGCGGTCTCGGTCGTTAAGTGCAGGGGGTCGCCCACTGCGCTGTCCATGATGAGATGTGATGCCTGAAATTTCATACTCTCGGCACACTCTTGATACTGTGGATCTCGGAATGTTGAATTCCCTAACGATATCCGCAATGGAATGACCCATGCGTCTAGCTCCAACTAACATTCCACGTTCAAAGTCTGTTAATTCTCGTCGTGCCGCCATAAATCACGAAAAACCTGTTCACATGAATAACTTGAACACAAATGAAAGCTCTGGAAAACGAACTGCGCATTTATACTTTTTCGCTGTGATACTACTGCCATCTGCATATTTACATATTGCTATCCCATGACTTTTGTCACTTCAGTATATATATATATATATATATATATATATATAGAGAGAGAGAGAGAGAGAGAGAGATAAGAAAATAATAATAATAATAAAATAAATAAAAAAAAATTATATAAGAAAATAAATAGCAAATAAAATGAAAAGAAATCGCAGCAGAAAGAACAAAAGTGTAAAAAAATGTCGAAATTAATTTATGATAGATGACCAACTTTTTCTCTCCAAAAAAAAATTTGCCAAATTCAACAAACGCATATGCTGTAAGAAAATAAATACAATCCAGCGGAATGTCGTTATCTAGTGATAAGGTTTGACAACAGATTCTAAGACCCTCTGCTCTTTTGCGCATGCTTTAAGATGGGTTTAATTCGTCAAAATAGTGGTGAGAGGAAAGATGAAAAGAGGGAATGTTTACATTTAACGATAAAATAAACTCGAATTATTCGTAGACTAAATTAAAATAATACAGTCAGTATCAACACGATATTCACATACATGTGAAAATAGTTGAACAAAAAAGTATCTAATATCGTGAAAATCAAGATAAAAGAATACCAAATAATTAAAAAAAATGTGCTCATCCATCCGCGTCTCTCCTCTTACTGAGATAGAATCGTCAAAAAGTAATCATCTCAGAAAAATGAAACTAGCAGTGCTTACATTGGACCGAATATCCTTTTCAGCTTTTTCAAGCATGCTCTGACGGCTTACTGGTCAAGTGTAAATCCCCTTTCAATGATATTCATGTAATTAGGCAAATTTCAATAGTTAAGGGATACTTTGAACATTGCGTTGTATTATTACTCCAGATTAATCTCTGTGTACATAATGATTCAATATAAACTGCAATGCTTGACTAAACATCAGCATTTTTCATCTTTATGCATTTTCTCGCAGTATTTCTACGCATGCGCTGACGTCTTATAACTGGCCGAGTGTAAACTTACCTTCAATGTTATTCAAGCAATTAAATAGTTACCGAATACTTTGAACATCGAGTATGTTGTAATTCCAGATTATTCTACGCATTTTGTGTTCATAATTAATTAATATAAACTTCAAAGCTTGACCAAACATCTGCTTTTTTTTCTATCTTCCTCCAGTTTTTCTCATCCATATAAAAGCATGTTGACAAACGACAAATTCATATGCGCCAGGATTATGCCCTGAGCCGAAAGAAATACAGGGCTTTCACCACCCCACGTGCATTCGAAACTCTTTTTCCCAGAAAAAGTCGGTTTCAGTTCTTTCCCGGAAAAGCGTAGCAGGCAGGAAAATCAAAAAAGCATTTTATAGATTTCTGCGATCCTTCCGAGAATTTTAAAACACCTACGATAGAGAAAAACAGGTGGTGGGGGGAGGAGTTATAGTATTTTTTCCCCTCTACCCTCATCTTTTAGGGATTTTTGTCAAAATATCCATCTTTCCGTCGGACAAAAGATACTCTCCAATACTGAAAAATCCAGACACGAACTCTGCTGAATACAGAGAACCATCTGCTTTAAGGTATCCGACTACGTTCAAAGGAAAAGTTTTGAAAAATTGGATTTTTTAGAAAGTTTTTGTGGTTTTTAGATGTATTGTTAATAATAAACGTTATGAATACGAAAACAATTATTTGAAAATATAATATACTTTGAGAAATGGGAGAATGTGTAGCAAATTTTAGTAAATAAATGTAAACACTCTACACAAAATTGCAATGCAGCAATCTTATTTTTCTTTGAGAACAAGTTATGGAATATGAGGATGAATGAAATGAACCAAAATATAAGAAAAATTTTGAGATCCAAAGAAGTTATGGGTAATGAAATCCACATATATGCATTTTTTTCCATAAAATCACAACTTAATTTTTCTAAAAATACGTATAAATGAAAAAGCCTTTCACCGACAACAAAACTTTTGGTTCATGTCATTGCCCGTATTATTTAAAACGCAGGCTGAAATTTTTATGCAAATACCTCGATTAGTTTTTGAAATGCCATGTTAACGGTGAAGAATTTTTATGAAAATAAAAATTTGAAGAAAATTGGAGCTAAAGACAAATGACCATGAAAGATTGATAGCACCTTCCCTTTTTTTAGAAAAGATAAACTGTTTGCGTAGAGAAATAGCTGAAATATAAGAAATAATAAGAATTTTTTTTAAAAAAATCGCCAATGTGATCGACAACCGGTGTTTTTAACGTAATCGGATACCGTAATCTGACCTTCGTGGGAGGTGCATACGGAAGGAAAGCATATTTGCCACACATAGAAGGCATTTTAGACGTAGGAATCGCCTCAGGGGAAAATATTTTTTAGAAAACTTCATTCTGCACTTAGAAAGGAGTTAGATATTTCTGTAGTGTTGGTCAGATTAAAGTATCCGACAACGTTAAAAACAACAACGTTATCGACCACATTGGTGATTTTTTTTAATTGTTATTTCTTGCAGTTCAGAATCTTCTCTTCCTAAAACAGCTTATGTTTTCTAGGGAGAAGGAAAGCCTGACCTACCATCCAGGGTGACATATATTTCAACTAAAATAGCTCTTTAACTTCAATTTTCACAAAACTTTAATTTTCATTAAAATTCTCTACCATTAAAATGATATTCCCAAAAATAATAGAGGCATTGAACATAAAAGTTTCAGCGTGTATTTTGAATAATATGGACAATGAAATAAACCAAAAATTTGAGTGTTGCCGAAATACTGCTTCATTTATAAATGTTTTTAGAAGAATTAAGTTGTGAATTTATGGGGGGGAAATGCATATATACATATACTTTTACCCATAATTTCTTTACATCACAAGATTTTTTTTGAGATTTTGGTTCATTTCATTCATTATTGTATTCTATAACTTGTGTACAAAGTAAAATGTGATCACTGCATTGCAATTTTGTGTATGGTGTTAATAGATCTGGTTGAATTTCATTAAAATGTACTGCAAATTTTCCTATTTCACAAAATGTATTATATTTTCAAATATTTCTTTTTGTATTCGTAGAATTTTGTAACTGACAACACATCTAAAAACTATAGTTTTAAATAGATTTTAAAAAATCCAATTTTTCAAAAACTTTCCAGTGAACGGAGTCTGATACCTTAATGGATGTACCCAACAGGGCACGAAAGGTCTACAGCAACGGTATGGAAAAAAGTACCAGTTCCCTGCCCCCTTCAAAATGTTTTTTTTTTTTGGGGGGGGGGAGAAAATATTTAAAAACGAATCACATATTAATAATATTTTTTTCAATTTTAAAAACATATGAACTGGTCATTTAAATTTTAAAAAATAATGACTGCATTTAGTTTCACATACAATTCGAATTAGTTTGCACAATAATTGCATAGTTTCTACTGGATGTGAGTCTCTATTCAGATAATGTCTTATAGCGCCATCTCAGAAATCTTTGAGGCCCCAATAGGTTATCATCCTATGGCAACAATGCAAATACCACAAAAATTTATAAGATGTCGCTACATGACACTCATAAATTTTTGTGGTATTTGCATTGATGCATGAGAGCAGATAGAAAAAGATTGTAATAGTTAGTTATAAGAAAGTAGCATTCCGTGTGTGTGTGTGTGTGTGTGTGTGTGTGTGTGTGTGTGTGTGTGTGTGTGTGTGTGTGTGTGTGTGTGTGTGTGTGTGTGTGTGTGTGTGTTTGTGTGTGTGTAATTTAATTTATTAAATTTTTACCTGTGAGTTTTGAAACACCCTGTATAATAATTCATCCTTATTTGTTTGTCTTACCACCATGCAAACTGAATAAATAATTCAAGAAACATTTATATTGTTTCATAGTTTTTATCGTTTAACTTATTACAAAATTTTGTAATATCTTTTCAATTTTAGGACATAAACAGGCTCTAGAAGAAACTTCTAAATTATCAAATACCACATCTGAAAGTCATATTAATTAATATCCATCGTTATTTTATTTTCGTAATATTCCAAAATAATCCCTTAACAATGTTAATCAATACCGCCTCTGAAATTCATATTAATTAATAACCATCATTATTTTCTTTCGTGATATTTTAAAATAATCCCTTAATAATGTTAATGAATACTGCATCTGAAATTCATATTAATTAATATCCATCATTATTTTTTTTTCTGAATATTCTAAAATAATCCCTCAACAATGTTAATCAGTATCACAACTGAAATTCATATTAATTAATATCCGTCATTATATCTTTTCGGAATATTCTAAAATAATCCCTCAACAATGTTTTAAAAATAAAATCGAAATATTAAGAAATTAAATATTACGAAATCAAAGATTTAATAACGCTGACACTTGCTCAGAGAGCTGCTGCCATAGTAAGATGAAGCCAATAACATTCGAATCAAATTATTCTAAAACAAAGTTCCTTAAATGTTTAATTTCCTTCTAATCCTAATTAAGCATTTATTTCTTTTCGGGATATTCTGTTTTGCTCAAATTAAATGAAGCAGCATTTTTTTTACAATGAACAGAACTTCATTTCAAACCAAATTAAAAATTTAATAAAACTAGCATTTTTTAGAAATATTGTGAGATATTAACTATTTTGAGTTAAAAAGATTACTTGTTTTTATTAAGTGATAAAATTATACTTATAAAATATTTTAGTGCATGCGTATAACATTTTTGACAAGATTAAAAGTTTCATATTTCTGTTCAAAATCCAAACACTGGAAATAATTCAAAATTTTTTTAAAAACGAAAAATTAACATAATAATGCTTATATAGAATGGCATATTACCTGTAAATTTCATTGTGTGTAAATTTATGTGTAAAATTTACACATAATTCATTCATACATAATTCACATAATTCATTCAAACATAATTCACATAATTCATTCATACATAATTCACATAATTCATTCATACATAATTCACATAATTCATTCATACATAATTCACATAATTCATTCATAAATAATTCATTCATACATAATTCATTCGTACATAATTCACATAATTCATTCATACATAATTCATTCATACATAATTCACATAATTCATTCGTACATAATTCACATAATTCATTCCTACATAATTCACATAATTCATTCATACATAATTCATTCGTACATAATTCACATAATTCATTCATACATAATTCACATAATTCATTCATACATAATTCACATAATTCATTTTCATTTCCTTTTTTGATATTTTAGGACTACCGTAGGATTTAGAGCTATCAAATGTAGCATGTAGTTATTTATTGGGTAGTAAGTTCTAATTAAAAAACTTTTTCTTAATTTAATTAGATTTTTATTTAAAAATTAATAGAAATAATTGCGTTTCTTCTCAATTATTCCTAAATATATTGTTGAAAAAAAAAACTTTTTCGCGTCATTTTTAAATTTAAAAGTTTGAAAAGCAATTTAATTATCCTGCGCTTGTTTTTCTTTTAACTAATTTATTTAAATGTTTCAAAATGCTTTTTCATGGTTATAACTTGCGAAAATATTAAATATACCAACCTTTTATAACCAACTTGATAACCTAGATTCTTGACTTTTTAGGGTATCAAGCTATTAACTCGGAATATATAATTTTTTTTTAGCCTTCTAACATTTATTTGACACTAGACGCCTTTGGCGACCAGCTGGTTCGCCAAGAGTAATGGGGTCTAAAATTTTCAATTAAATACTTATGTGCCTTGCTCTCTTTATAATTTCTCTGCCAAATATACTTAAACTTCGAAAGTCACGTAACACTGATTTACTAAATTAATGATATAGATGTTGCAAACGATCATAGAAACCTTTGTCTTGTATTTCTTTTTTAGAAAACATAACATTTAATATTTATTTAATTTCATCCAATCACGTGGTGAATGTTACATTTTTTTTTCGATTAAATTTGCATTCATAATTAATTTATTTTTTAACTTGAACTTCTGTCAGTATGATTTCAACAGAGCTAATAAAAGCTATTTTTTCCCTTTGCTCGTTCATTATTTATTTTAGAAAATGTCACATGTTATATTTCTCTTATTTTATCCAGTCACGTGCTAAAAGTTGCATTTCTTTAGATTTAATTTGCAACGATAGTTGTTTTTTTTAGTTTGAACTTCCGTCAATAGGATGGCAACACGCTGATGGAACCTAATTTTTCCCCCTTGACGTGCTCGTGCAGATTAAATTTTATTGTTTTGTCCGAAATATATTGTTGTAAAACATGGTTAAAATGCTTCTTTAAAAATTCGTTAAAAATAGAAGCTTAAGTTATACATTAAAACACTGATACCATTAGAAAGCTAATTTTTTAATCCTTAAATTGATGTTAAAATCATGTTTGTGCGATCATATTTTCGGAAGTTATAGCGTAAAATCGTCGAAATTTCGCTTAAATTTTAATTAATCCAAATTCTAATTAAAAATTGGAAAAAAGGGCTCCGAGGTGCACATTCCGGACCTCCAAGGTATACATGTACCAAATTTGGTAGCTGTAGGTCCAACGGTCTGGCCTGTAGAGCGCCAACACACACACACACACACACACACACACACACACACACACACACACACGCACACACACATTGAGCTTTATTATAAGTATAGAAGACTGAAAAGTAGGAAGTTGATTTATCAGTTTACAACAGATTACTAAGGATGTAAATTAAAAGTCATCTACACTACCAAATAAAAGTGTATATGAAAATCCTGTTTTGGTATCATGTTTAAAGAAATCCTTTTTTTTTTTTAATCCAGCTGGAATGGTCTCGCTAAAACTCTCTCGCATACTCTCTAATAAAGATGTTATCATAGAGAACGTCTTGTAAGGAAATGACTTACAAGAATTTCGAAATATTCTCACGTATATGGAACTAAAGAACACATAGGAGGTATAAGCCAATTTATTAGCTCATCTCTGGACTAAGAACACTGTGACTGAGAGATCTTCAGTTTTATACACCAGCAGAAAAAATTCCATAATACTTTTCTGAAGACAGTAAGAAAAGTTCAGAGCACTTATCTGGTTAATTAGAGAAAGATCCAGAATCTTCTGGAACACGATATCAAGGAAAAACAAATCAAGTAAAAATATCTTCAAGAATTTCAAATCTATCGGGAATCGAATTGACGAGTTCAGATAGTTTAGCTTAATATACATGTTAATCACTGGCAGACAATTTTATTACTATTTCCCTCTTTGTTTATCATTATCACATGTATAGTAAACTAACCGCCTTTAATGACCAGTTGATCTGACCAAATCTGAAACACTGGTTTTTGTTTTATTCAAATTTAATATTTTTGGTTTAAGTTGATGTTCGAATTTTCTCGATAGTTTTGCTCAATGAAATCGTGTCTTCAAAGAGCCATTAATATTTTTTGATGTGTCTTTTAAATTTATTTCAAATTGCTCACTGCATATTGTAATGAGATTTCTTCACTTTCTGATGCCTTATGTAAGTTGGAGAGATAATTGCACATAGCACAACATGTGAATAATTTCTTAACATGATAATTACACATAGCACAACATGTGAATAATTTCTTAACATGATAATTGCACATAGCACAACTGTGAATAATTTCTTAACATGATAATTGCACATAGCACAACATTTGAATAATTTCTTAACATGGTAATTGCACATAGCACAATATGTGAATAATTTCTTAACATGATAATTGCCCATAACACAACATGTGAATAATTTCTTAACATGATAATTACACATAGCATAGCGTTTCAAGTCAACTGCAACGGTAACCAACTATTTATTTAAACAGTGTAATGAGCATAAAGTGGAAGAGACATGGAAAGACGCTCTTGTTCTATCCATCCCTGTGACTAGTGTTCAACGTCTGACATTTATTGATTGAAATATGGTTGGGGATTTTAATATTAGATAAAACAAAGCCGAAGGAAATGAGCTTTTTGAACTAAAATGGGAAATGAGCTTCAAAATGATTTGACTTATTAAGCTAACTTAGTTAGGGACTTTGATAATGGTCTTTTTTGGTAAGGGGTCAGATCAGCTGGGCATTAAAGGCAATTAGTTTAATATACATGTTATAATAGTAAACAGAGAGGGAAACATTAATAAAACTGTCTACCAGTGAATCGTAATAAATGGCAATCGTTCGTCAGAGATTCTGATTTCCTTTTTTTCACATCTATGGATGAAAGCTTTTTTTCCATAAAGCAAAAGAAAATAAAAAAGAAAATGACAAATGGAGGTTCCATGCTCTGCGGATTAGACTCTAAAGCCGGAACTAATACAGAGCCCCTTCCTCTCCAGCTCAAATGCGGAGGATTCAAAGCTACTTTCCCGGAAAAAGTTGGTTTAAATCTTCCAACAAAAACCCAGCAGGTGGAGAAAGAAAAATCGAAAATACATTTTATAGATTTCTGTGATCCTCCCGCGAATTCTAAAGTTCCACCACCCACCGCAACCCCCTATAAAGGGAGGCGGCGAAAGTCATACCGATATTTTTCACCACACTCACTCTTTGAGTGACTTTTGTCAGAATATCCATCTTCCTTTCGAGCAAAAAGAAAGTCTTTCCAACAAGTGCGAAAATCCGGGCACAAGCGCTGCTGACGACATTAATCTGACCTTCGAGGGGGGTGGACGGCACATTTTGCCGCGCGGCAGGTCGGATGGAAGGAGATTCTTACAAAGTAAATCCCATTAGGGAAAGGGAAATTTTAAAAATCTCCTTTTTTTCATTTTTTTTCTTTGTTGTGAAAAGAGATCACTCTTTCTGCAATATGGTCACACAAGTTTTATTTCTTATGGTGGTGGGTCTGATGCCAATTGGTCATACCAAACCTATAATGAGCGGAGCTCTTTCCAATGAAGGCAGAGGTGTGCGCCTTTCGTTGTTACCGAGCACCGTTCAGGTGAAAGGACGACTTGGCTCGAACACACACGACACAAACCCTTTTAAGGTGGCAGTCGAACTCATTCATCCATTCGCAAGTCAGATCCAAATCAAAAATTGATTTATCCCTGATTCAGAACCCCTAGAAGTATAATATTTTATGGGAACTTGGAGGACTTCGCAGTATTTAACTTGCCCCAACTGCCATTAGCCAACAACGCGGTCATTCGCCGAGACGAGGACAGAACTCGCTAGCTTTCGGTTACGAGACGGATGCTCTACCAACCAGACTGCCGCGTCCCGTTGCTTCTTATGATACTTGCCTTGGACAAGCCTGCTGTGACATAGACACACAACACCGCTTCATGTCAACTACAACTGTAACCCTCTGGTTATTTAAAACGGTGCAATGATCATGAAGTGGAAGAGACATGGAAAGACGTTCCTATTCTATCCATCCCTGTGAATTTTTCTCGACGCCTGACATTTATTGCTTGAAATGGGGTTAGGGATTTTAATATTGGATAAAACAAAGCCGAAGGAAATTAACTTTTTTAAGGTCAATTGAAAATGGATTTTGTTTTTAAGCTAAGTATCAAGCAGGAACTGAAAACTCGTGCCGATTTACAGAAACAGACTTATAGTTTGTTTGTGATTACAAGATTCTGAAATATATTATTAAAAATATGTTTTTTTTTTTAAAAAAACTGAAAACGAGGAGAGAAAAAAAAAGATTAACACACCCACAAAATTACAAATACAAAAAAAACGCTATGTACAAACACAAAAATAACAGAAAATAAATATATGTGTGTAGAGTGCTACTCTTGGGATGAGCCAATACGGTGCGTCTCTGGATTTTTTTTCTGTGGCACCATCTAGGACCAAGAGTACGACTTTGCCATTCACGCGTCACAACCCTTTTTACGGGACGGACTTTCATTCATACATTTTCCTTCATTCAACTACAGATCGTAATTTAGACCTGTATGAGAGAATGGTCTCCTCTGAACCAGTACCCCCAGTGGTATTACTCTCGACATGGAGGACTTTGTGACCACGACAGATTTATACGTGCGTCAGTCTCCACCACACACGGGGAATCTTCGGCCTGCGTGTTCGAACTCGCAACGTCCTATGAATTAGGCTATCGCGGCCACTAATATAACCGTTACTGAAATGCCGTCTATTGTTAAATGTATATAATTTTGACGAACTTTGGTTTTTCAGCTTAAAATTATATCGCGCAGTCTGTGAGGATCATGTTGGCTAGGTGGTAAGGTCTCGGTTCGAGGTTCCAGGTTCGAGACCCGATTTCACCGAAGAATCGTCGTGTAAGGTGTTTGTTGCACGTTAAATCTGTCAGGGCCAAAGGTCCTCCAGCAGATGTGGTGTGGTGTGGAGACGGGGGTACTAATTAATGCGTCATCCTTGTCATTTTACCAAGGATCAAAATTACGAAGTCTATTCCAAAATAGCCCTATTGTTGCTGTAAAACGGGACGTTATTATAACTAAACTTAACTAAAACCTTTAAGTATGTGAACATGATGATTCAAAATCAACTTTGAGCTCAGCAGATGAAATTTTGTATACAATTTTTACGACAAATTTATAGATTTCTCTCACATTTAGGCGAAATAAATAAAAATGTTTTTTTTTTTTTTGCCTATATGTCCAGGTACAAGTAAGCTTAAAATACATATTGTCTAGAATTAAATAGATAAAATTTTGTAAACTTAATTGGCATCAGCAGTGTAACGCCATATCAAAATTGGATCCGTTAAGGGGTTGACGTTCTGTCGGTCTATTATTTTTGCATGTGTGTGAATGTGATAAATCTAACTAGCAATTGTCTAAGTAAATTAATTTTTCTACTTAATCTTCACATTACAATTATAATTCTACTTCATATTTTAATTTCGAACTGTCGAAAAAAGCTGTTCAAAATTCTTATTCGATTTTCTGATGCTTGTGTATTAACCGCGACTAATCATCAAAAAATATCGGTGCCCTAGATTCAGTAAAAACTTCACAATCATGCCAAAGAATGAATGGAACTATTACTCTTAATACAAAACCCTCTCTGATACATTTTTTATAATATTTTCCAGTTCCATTAATAAACTAACCAAAGCGTTGAATTAATATTGCAATCACAATTCAGTGAAGCCATTGAAAACGTTTGTATGGTGATTTGTCTATATTTGAATGTTTGCATTCGACAACCAGTAATAATAACGATTTCTATCCTACTTACGTTGCGTTTAAAATACATAAATTTTTGAATTATTTATTACTAGCCGCCTTTGGCGACCAGCTGGTTCGCCATGAGGAATGCGTCCTAAAATTTTCGATTAAATCACATATTCATTAGCCAAAATTTAAGAAATAGTTAAAGTTAAAAGATTTAGTTATTAGTAGTTAAAGAGTCGGTAACTTTATACGGAAAAACTTTTTGAGTTTAATACTCTAACAATTTATCGATTATGCTTCCAAAATATTAAAAAAAAAATTTTCGAGGATACTGCCAAAATGTTAAATATGTTTTTTAAAGAAAGCGAAAAAATTATTGAATTAATGATATAGATATTGCAAACGATTATAGAAATATGCCATTCAGTCGGGACTTCAATGCATATCCTGTGTAAATTCAATCAGGTTTACTGTAAATAAAGATAATTTATGGAATTAATGATATAAATATTGCAAACGATTTTTTAGAATCCTTTGCCTTGCATTTATTTTTATAGAAGATATCACATTTTATATTTATGTTATTTTATCCAGTCACATGCTGAAAGTTGTATTTCTTTAGATTTGATTTGCGATGATAGTTGTTGTTTTTTTATTTGAACTTCTGGCATTGTTTTATTTTATTTTATCCAATCACGTGCTAAAAAAAAACATGGTTAAAATATTTCTTTAAAAATTCGTTAAAAATAGAAGCTTGAGTTATACATCAAAACACTGATACCATTAGAAAGCTAATTTTTTAATCTTTAAATTGATGTTAAAATCATGTTTGCCCGATTATATTTTCAGAAGTTATAGCGGAAAAACGTTGAAATTTCGCTTAAATTTTAATTAATTCAAATTCTAATTAAAAATTCGAAAAAGGGCTCCAAGGTGCACATTCCCGTCCTCCAAGGTATACATGTACCAAATTTGGTAGCTGTAGGTCCAACGGTCTGGCCTGTAGAGCGCCAACACACACACACGCGCACACACATTGAGCTTTATTATAAGTCTAGACTATTACTATTATTAATGAATTATTTTATTACTAGATGGTACCTTGGCGCTTTGCTGTCACCGAAAAAAATAACATTAAGTGCAATCAATTAATATTTTACCAATGTTTCATCTAAATCAGATTAGGGGTAGGACAGTGTATAAAATACGAACAAAAAAATATTCATTTATATATATTAGATTTGTGTGTTTTTTTTTTTAGAATTGTAAAACTTCGTGTTTTTTCAGAACGGTAATGAAACTATTTATTGTATCTCGTGATTCGTTTCATATTTGTTCCGAAATCTCAAATTTAATGTTAGAAAATGGGATCAAAATATTTTCTTTTAAAATTGATTAAACATATAAAATTTATTTATACCATAAAATTGTCAATATAGTTGAAAAGATAATCTTAGAAAATTAAGATGGTGCAAAATTATTTGTATTCTAATATTTTTGGAAGTTACTGCGAAAAACGCTAACATTTAATTAAAATTTTAACTCTCCAGGATTGGTCTCCCCAAAATTTTCTCTCATAATTTCTATTAAAGTGGTTACCTCTGAGAATGACTTGCATGGCATTTGTATTCAATAGCTATACAATATTAACCTTTAACTTGAATTCAGCACTTCTACGGAATCTATTGTCTCATTGGCGGGCTATTTGGGGATTAATCATTGATAAATAGATGTGGTTGAGATAATTTTAGATAATTATTCTATCCCTATAACCATCCCCTAGGTATAAATAATAAGCTGACCAAGTTTCATCGCAATAGGATCAATGGTTTATTAAGGCATAAGACACAGACAGACAAACATTTATTTTTATTTATATAAGATAATATAATTGAATCTTTTTTTATTTCTGTTCAGAAACTTGAGAAAAAATAATCCGAGGCCCACGTGACGGTTAAAAGTTTCCGAAGAAACTTTGGCTGAAGTGTCACAGTTCTGGAACGCTGTAACATTTTTGAAGAATCACATAAGATAGAAGAAACAGACGAAGAAAGTACAACACTTTTTCGATGACAAGTCCTTTTGTTTGACCTTTTTGCGGTAACACACTTCATTTTTTTGCTGTGCCGTCTCGATCCATCAACTGGATAATAAACTGCCCAACTGCAGACAAAACTTCTGACCAACTTACAAAATATGAAAGCTCTGGTTTATTTGGGATAAATAAACCAGAGCTTTCAACCATAGTTCTGGCTTATTTAGGAAACTATCAACCGTAGTTCTGGCTTATTTAGGAAACTATCAACCGTAGTTCTGGCTAATTGAGGAAACTATCAACCGTAGTTCTGACTTATTTAGGAAACTATCAGCTGTAGTTCTGGCTTATTTAGGAAACTATCAACCGTAGTTCTGGCTTATTTAGGAAACTATCAACCATATTCTTTTTGCTATTTTCCAGTACGCATTGGTTTCAGAAAAAGCAAATTTGGCCATTTTTGCAGGTATGTCTATATCAAAGCTTCAAATAGCTCGCTTTTCTTTGCGGAGTAATAAGACCTATAAAGCTTTCCTTTTTAAAAAATTTTTCATCAGGGAGTTTTATTTATTTATTTCGAAAAGAGCTGACATAGGATCAGAAATATTTATTAGATTTAAGGTATCCGATTAAGTTGGAAGGAAAAAATTTTTAAAATTAAATTTTTCAAAACTATTTAAGACTACGGTTTTTAGATATATTTTGTCAATTACAATACAATACTACATACACAATAAAATTATTTAAAATATAATAAATTTTGAGAAATAGGAAAATGTGTTGTAAATTTTAATGAAATTGAACTAAAACTGTCAACACTCTACACAAAATTGTAACGCAACAATTCTAATTTTCTTTGTACACAAGTTATAGAATACAATGATGAATGAAATGAACCAAAATCTAAGAAAAAGTTTGAGATGCAAAGAAGTGACGGATAAAAATATACATGCATTTTTTCCATAAATTTAAAACTTAATTCCTTTAGAAACATTTATAAATGAAAAAGTATTTCACCGACAATAAAACTTTTGGTTCACTTCATTGCCTATATGGTTTAAAATACACGCTGGAATTTTTATGTAAATGCCTCGATTAGTTTTAGACATATCATGTTAACGGAGAATTTTTAAGAACTTTAACAAAAAAATTAGAAAAATTGAAGTGGAAAACAAATTTTAGCTGAAAAAAAAAAATGTGATCCTGGGTGATAGGTCAGGTCTCAATTTTTCTAGGAAAGATAAATTGTTTTGAAAAGAAGAAAGTCTGAATTACAAGAAATAGCACTTTTTTAAAAAAATCGAAAATTTGGTCTATAAGCAGTCTTTTTACGTAGTCGAGTACCTTCAAAACAATGGTTGGCCATACTGTAAGCTCTGGATTAGTTTTTTTTTTCTTTTACAATAAACTAAAAACTCACTTCGCAGTTATTTATTCTAGATTATAATACATACGGAAGATATTTTCATGTATTCAATTAATTGCAAGTTTATATTCTTAAATATTTCTTCGTTGAATTTACTTACAAGATTAACGACTAAACAGTTTTATTTTATTTTCTATCTAATAAGGTGACATCTTCTATTTTGGGAATATTTTCTTACTTTGATTCGAACGGAAATCCATTGAAATCTTTGTATTCGAAGTTATTTCAGTAATGAATTATGATAGTTATGAATGGTTTAGTTTTTGCTAACAACTATCAAAATTCGATAAATCGATACACGTATGACCCTCGGGCAAAACAATTAAGCAGTTAAGGATTGCATATTGGAAAAATGTGCAATAATTAAATTTGTTTCTCCGTTGTTATTTCAAAACTCGAATATCGAATCGAACATAAAAGTTTGGTATTATTCTTATTTTATTATTAATTAGTTAATATTATTTTTATTATATTTTGATAACTGAATATTTTTTTCTTTTATTATTCATCATATGATTTGTAAGAAAATTTCGCATTAAGGTTCTATATTCGTGTGTCTCACGTACTTCATTCAAATAGGATGCAATGCATGCTGAAGCCGCTAATGTAAGTCTTTATTTAAAGCAAACCACTTCACTTGATATTAAACATATAAGTTATTTTTTGACATGGTATCTGGCATTTATTTGGTCTGATATGCAAATGCAAGAATTAATAGATAATATAATTACGTATCATTATGTTCGTAATATGGTTCGATGGTGATATCGTGTTCTGTAATGACCGTCTTTGTACAAATGTCCGATATACAAATGCAAGATTTAAGATATGATATAAATGCGTATTATTACGTTTGTCATATGGTTCGGTGGTGATGTCGGGTTCTGTAATGACCGTCTTTGTACAAATGTTTCATAATGTCTTTAAATAGTTCATAATACGTTTCATTTTATTTCCTCAATAAATTGTGTTTAATTTAAATTTTTCTTTGTTCGGATCCAATCTTTGGAGACTATTTTTCACCCATTCCACTGTAGTAACTCTAATGTCAAACGGCTGAATCATAAGCCATTATATAATGCATCACGTTTAACATGATTTAACTAAAATTTAGATTAATGTGAATATCTATTTTTGTAATTCTGGGCAAAAAGATTTAAAATTTCCAGTTTTTTAAATATTTAATTTCTTTAATTTTGTGCTTCGGTCACGGTCTTTTTTAATATTTTTTAAAGTATTGGAATAATTTTTTTTTTCTCTTTTGAATGAAGGAATTTTTGAAATCAAAAGTTAAATCATTCTAAAATAAAAAGACTGTATCTTTAATATAAGACTATATTATAGCTTTGAAAGTCCTAATCATTCTAAATATTTTTAAGAAAGCTACTTAGGTATATATTTATTACCGAAATTTGGTCATGGATGCAGGAATTAGAGTTTTCAGAACTCGCATGCAACAATTTTAGAATAATTTTATAAAATATTCCAGATGAATCTATACAAATAGTATAAGGCAGACATCATAAGGAAAAATCAAAATATTAAATGGTATGTTTTGTTTCCAACACTTTGTATCTTACATACTTTTTAAGAAAAATAAACCATATTCTAGGCAATCGTAATTTCATTATCCATTTTGCAGATAAGCCATCTACTGATAAACTCAGACGATAAGACTTAACTTCCTCATATAAATGATTCGTCTCGTTAGTCGTAAAATATATTTTTGTAGAAATGTTTATGTTTTTCTGTATATAATTTTCTAAATAATAATTATTTTTCTACTTTTGTTAGCGTTTGGTACAAAAATATACAAATAATAGTTAATTTTTTTTCCTAAAATTCTTTTTCCAATTCCTAGTATTAGTTTACACTTTCCCTATATATATTTATTTATATACCTTGCTCAAATTTTCAATCGTTAATAAAATAATTTTTTATTCATCCACTCGAGTTTAAATAAATTTTTTAAACTCTTAGTGGGTGACACTCGATGTTCATACAGTTTTTTTAAATATTAATGTAATTCTTTTTTAATTCTCTAAATAAAATTTTAGAAGTTTTTAATGAAAACTGAAAACAATGGTCAGTAGCTTAATCGATAAAATGCGGAAATTTCAGTATTTGTCATGCGAAGGTGAAGAATGCGAATTCAGTTCTTGTAAAAATCAATATGTTTTGATATTTAATACTTTTTTATAATTATTTAATAAAAAAGTAACTAAAAAAATTCTTTATTGTTCTAAGTAGGAACTGAAATTTAATTTTTTTAGATTACTTGTTTTTAAATCATGTCCTTAAGAAAATTTATAGAATTGAAATGGAAAGAACTTTTATAGTATCGATTTATTTTATACATATTTTCGAAAGGATGATTTTAAAATTCACATTTAATCAAAAGTGTGTCTTAGGTGACAAAATAAAAAATATCCATCAAATTCTAGAACTGTTAGAAGATTGTCTGAACTGGCTGTTATCTTGGTCCGAAAATTTCAGGTTTGATTACCACATTATAACCAGCAAAATTTGTAGTAGAAAATTACATGCAACATTTTCGGAATACTTAAAAAAATAAAATAAGAACGTATTATTTTCTCATACTTTATATATTAATATATAATAGCATTAGAAGTTTTTGCTTCTTTACAGTGGAGCCTTCTTTATTCATAATATTGAAAAACACTCAAACAAAATAAGTGATTAAAATCGGAATGAAAAAAAACAATGATCTACTTTCAAAAAATACATTATCAAATAAGAAATAAAATATAAGAATAAAAACTGTAGATATCCGCTCATTAATCATCGGTACAATCCAGTATTAAAAAATCTATACTTATAATAAAGCTCAATGTGTGTGTGTGTGTTGGCGCTCTACAGGCCAGACTGTTGGACCTACAGCTACCAAATTTGGTACATGTATACCTTGGAGGTCGGGAATGTGCATCTCGGAGCCCTTTTTTCGAATTTCGAAATTAGAATTTGAATTAATTAAAATTTAAGCGAAATTTCGACGTTTTTTCGCTTTAACTTCCGAAAATATGATCGCATAAACATGATTTTTGCATCCATTTAAAGACTAAAAAATTAGCCTTCTAATGGTATCAATGTTTTAACGTATAACTTAAGCTTCTATTTTTAACGAATTTTTAAAGAAATATTTTAACGATGTTTTTTAGCTGGATAAAATAACTGGATTTGTGACTGGATAAAATAAAAGAATGCCGGAAGTTCAAATAAAAAAAAATTGTCATCGCAAATAAATCTAAAGAAATGCAACTTTCAGCACATGACTGGATAAAATAAAAGAAATATAAAATGTGATATTTTCTTTAAAAAATAAATGCAAAGCAAAGGTTTCTACAATCGTTTGCAATATCTAAATAATTTATTCCATAAATCATCTTTATTTACGGTAAACCTGATTGAATTTAGACATGATATGCATTGAAATCCCGACTGAATGGCATATTTATGTAATCGTTTGCAATATCTGTATCATTAATTTAATACTTTTTTTCCCCTTTCTCGCTTTCTGTAAAAAAAACCATATTTAATATTTTGGCAACATCACCGAATTTTTTTTTAATATTTTGGAAGCATAACCGATGGTTAAAACTGACTGATTTATAAAATTAAAGCATATTATTAAGAAAACGTGTTCTTTTAGAACTTTTCGTCCATCATCTTAAAGAAAATATTATTAGGCCGGAATTACTTCAAGGCTAATGAATATGTGACTTAATTGAAAATTTTAAAACGCTTTATTCATGGCGAACCAGCTGGTCGCCAAAGGCGGCTAGGGTTAAATAATCCCAAAATGAAATAATGCTGAATACAAAAAAGATTCTATAACTAATTTTTAAGTTAATTTTGATCGTTCGCAAATTTATCCCTATGCCGATTAAGCTTATTAAATAAATAATGTCCTAAGTTTCATGAATTATAAACTGAAACTGGGATTTGCGAATTCGATAATGGGGCTAACTAAAGAAAAGGGGTGTTTTTCTTAATTCCGCGTTACAAACGACAGGAGAAAATTATATATATTGCTTCGATCAAAAATTAATAAATTTTTCCCGATTAATTTTGAGTTACTTTTGCTGATAGATGTATTTTAAAATCTTTACATTTCTTTGTTTCGCTGTAAAAAATTCTTTAATTGCATGTAAACACCCTTAATTATTCTGGGGTTTGTAAATTACATTTTTTTGTTTAATTTAATTTCTTTTATGTTAGAATAGAGCTTCTTTAAGAAAGTTTTTTTGTTGTTAATATAACTTCTAAGATAATTCTAAGACTAATTTTTTATGTTAGGCTAAGTTTCTTTTGTTAGGGTTTTTTTGGTTTGGTTTGGTTGTTTGACTTGGGTTTTTTGGCACACGGACCATTCTTATGGCAAAAGGTAAAACATTGTTAATATTTGAAGCCTCGTATAAAATGATGCATTTTGAAGTAAAAATTAAAGTAAAAAAGTAAAACAGACGAAGACAGAAAAAATGACACCTTTGAATTAAAAAACAAACAAGATAGAAATTGTTTAAGATAAATAAATGGTAAAAGGCGTATAGCAATTATAAAATTAAAAAAGTTTAGTTGATAATTCTGGGAGAGTTACATTTGCCGAGTGAAAAAATTGGTGGCGATGGGAGTCATAAGTCGGGAATTCGATCAAAATATGACTCACTGTCAATTCGGTGTGGCATGAAGTACGCACAGGTGCCCTTTCTCCGAAAAGTAAGTACTTGTGGGTAATCCGAGTATGTCCAATGCGTAGGCGAGACCATTTTACGCTTGCCCCACGCATTGTTAAAACTGGCCATGTGTCAGTAGCAGGTTTAACAAAATACAGTTAATTATGAATCTACATATCCCTTGTCTCTTGCCGCAGAGAAAAAAATTCCATCAGCAATAGATTTCTTTACACAATGTATGGGACAGAGAGAAAAAACAATTTCTTTTACGGTTTTTTCAATGAATGTGTTTAATTTAACATTGAATTTTAAAATGAAATGGTGAACTACCTTCTGTACTGAGACCTGGGCAGGAGGTGAACTTGGCGACGTCCACTATCTTGACCGCGAACTGCTGACCTGTGGTCCGGTGAACACATCGACGCACCATGCTGAAGGGGCCCCTTCAGAAAAAGAAAAAATAAATTAAACTAAACAATTTGCTTCACAAGTGGAAAAAAGAAAAATAAATTATTTTACTTGCTACAGACTTTTTAATTTTAAATTTCTATTTCATTAGTTTTGAATATCATAGTATCTTGATACATTTCATTCATTAATTTCACTTAAGGTATCCGACTACGCTAAAAATACTGCTTATCTACTACATTGGAATTTTTTTTTAATATTGTTATTTCTTGCAGTTCAGACTTTCCTCTTTCCGGAACAGATTATCTCTTAAAGGAAAAGAAAGACATGACCTATCATCCAAGGTCACATATTTTTTCAACCAAAATTTCTTTTACTTTCAAATTCCTAAAACTTTAATTTTCGTAAAAATTCTCCGCTAAAGTGATATCTTAAAAAGTAATTAAAGTATTTACGCAAAAAATTTCAGCGTGTGTTTTAAATAATATGGGAAATGAAATGAACCGAAAGTTAAAGTTAAGTTTTATTGTTAAAAGTTTTACTTTTTCATTTATAAGTGTTTTTAGAAGAATTAAGTTGTAAATTGATGGAAAAATGCATATATACGAATATTTGTACTTATAACTTCGTTACATCACAACAGTTTTTTGAGATTTTGGTTCATTTCATTCATCATTGCATCCTATCACTAGTGTCCACAGAAAAATAGGATGGCTGCAATATAATTTTATGTAGAATGTTAACCATTTTGGTTAAGTTTCATTAAAATATATTATAAATTTTACTATCTCTCAAAATATATTGCATTACTAAATAATGTTGTTGTATTAATAGTATTTTGTAAGATAATTGACAATACATCTAAAAACCATTGTTTTAAATAGTTTTTTTTAATCAAATTTTTAAACTTTTTTTCCTTCGAACTTAGTCGGATAACTTCAATTCACCAAATCCATCAATCTACAAAAGTACATCATTTTGGTCTGTACTTTTAAATGTACAAAAACGCGATAATTCAAAAGGTGTGACAACTTAGATAAGTGAAATTAGTATGCGATTTTGCTTCTAAAATTGTACTTCTATTTCGAATTTGGTTTCAGTCAGTCGAGAAGAAAGGAATCTAAAATGGTTATTCAATTGTTGTTGTTTTCATTTTACTACGAAGCTCAAAATACTCGTATCTGTTTTTTTTTTTTTTTGCTATTTACAAGAAAAGCAATCAACGTGTTGACTTGCATATTTGATGATGATGATGTCGTGTCCCTGTTAACACGGAAAGGGGATGCAGGGACTTCTGAAGTTAAAATACCCCTGAGCACACGAAGACAGAGGTCTGACTTCTAGTTCAAATGAAGATGACATACACACACATTCGCTTTCACAACATAGAATTAACATCTGTAGTTTAGACACTTATCACAACCACTAAGGGATTAACAAACTATAGGTTTGCTCGTATAGAAACATTTAAATATAATAACTCAAAATTGTAATGACCTAAACATATCAAATCTGGTATATTTTGGGATTATAAGTGCAGTTTCTTGATAAAATTTTGTTTCAGTTGATTGTGAAAATCGCGTCTAAGACACAAATTTGATTTATGGATTCTTCACATGTCAGGGATAATCGCCAAATCACTAACCAAGGTTCCGACGATAGATTCAATAAAAATACCAAATCCAAGCAAAAGGTCAATATTTCGCAATTTCGAGCTATTCAAAGCATTCTGCGGGATGATGATGCTGATGCTGTGGCCGTGTTTCCATGGAAAGGGGGTGCAGTATCTTCAAAGGGTAAAGACCAATGAGCATACGAAGGCAGAAGTCTGACTTTTAGCTCAAATGAAGATGAAACACACACACATTCGCTTGCACAACACCTTTTTACAGGGAAGACAGATTCACACTTTTGACAGATAGAACACAAGGGAAGAACAACAATCTTCAAACCAGGACTCGAATCCTGGATGTCCAGATCACGGGGAAAAGGCCTTACCCACAAGCCTGGACTCTGGCAATTTCACTTTTAGATACGTTATATGAAATCAATTTATATGGAATTCTATAGAATCAATTTATATGGAATCATATGGAATCAATTTATATGGAATCATATGGAATCAATTTATATGGAATTCTATAGAATCAATTTATATGGAATCAATTTATATGGAATTCTATAGAATCAATTTATATGGAATTCTATGGATTCAATTTATATGGAATTCTATGGAATCAATTCATATGGAATTCTATGGAATCAATTTATATGGAGTTCTATTTACTGATAATTAAATCCTTAAAATATTGACTTATAGTACCATCACAGAGAGTACAAAAGTATTGAATATCTCAAAACAGTAGATCATCAATAGACAACGAAAAAGTCGATTATAAATTCTCATCTTTGCAAATACGAAATAAATTAAGTCGAATTAACATGAATAAAATCATAATAATCAATGCGTCACGTCTCTGAGTTTAAATTATATGACGTTCATTTCTGCATAATAATTTCTGCATTTAAAACCTGAATAAACTGAATAGAATTCATTAAAATTATATCATGTTAATGCAATGAAGTTAATTCATGTGACGCCATATTATAATGTCATTGTGTACTATGCACTAAAATTATGTTATTAACAATATCTGAAATGCTGACATTATTCTAAATTATACTTAGGCATTTTTTGGGAAAAAATGAAATATGAGAGATTTTTGAATATGTTATATATTTCCCTAGACATTTTGTGTGTTATCTAAACATTATACAGGCTGACAAATGCTGTTTAAGTAGAGTATTGTAAATGAGAAGAAAAAATAACAGAATTATTTGAATAAATTTATATATATATATATATTCCTCAGACAATGTTCTTATAACGAAAGCACTCAATAAAGACTCAATAAAAGTTTTAGGTAGGCAAAGCACTGAAAAAAGAGTACAAAAAAGAATTATTTGGATAAGTTATAAATTTCCCTAGATACTGTTTACATCATTTAGGCACTCAATAAAAAGACAAGTGCTAGGTAGGCAAAGCACTGAAAAAAAGAGTAGAAAATAAAATTATTTGGATACCATATAAATTTTCCTAGATACTGTTTATGCCATGTAGGCACTCAATAAAATGACAAATGCTAGGTATGAAAAGCACTGAAAATAAGAATACTAAATGTGAGAATCATTTATTATAAATTTCCCTACACAATGTTTGTATTACGTGGGCCATCTATAAAATAACCAGGGCTTCGAACCGTAATTTTTTTTGTTCCGGTTTTCGTTCCGGTTCAACTAATAAATTAATATCGGTTCAGTTCCGGTTTTCGCTCCGCCAAAAATAACGGTTTTCGGTTCAGTTCCGGTTTTCGCTTCTCCAAAAATAACGGTTTTCGGTTCAGTTCCAAATGAATAATTTCATTTTATGTATATTCTTATTTGTGCTAAAAATATAATTCTATCATAAACAAAAAATGTAATTCTATCAAAATTTAGAAGATTTTATTCTTTTTTTAATTGGTACACTATGTGAATTGATACAAACAGCAGGTACGATAAGAGCGGTGAGCAGAGGACGGCGAGCATTGGCATTGTTATCCATTATCAAAATCGCATTTGACAACTAGGTTCATGATTACCCACATTCATCGTTTGACTCTCACATCGTGCACTTGGCCTTGCAATAATTATGTAAAAAATATATTATTTATTTAACTTATGAAAATTGCCTCTAATTATTAATATATCTTCTAACGTGGTTTCACTGAGATTACTTCTGTTGTCTCGGAGAATAAATTTCAAACCTGAAAACGCTCTTTCAACACTAACTTGTGTAGCTGGAGCTGCCAAAACCCCCATTGCAATCTTATACAAGTGCGGACATGTAATTTTATTCTCTTCCCAGAAATCTAAAATATTATGCTTTATATCAAGCCTTCGTACATTGTCAAAATTATTTAAAATGAATTCAATGTCAATCTCGGTAGAAATAGAGGTTCTATGTGTTTTTATCACTGCCAATTCTTTACTTTTTAAAAAAGTCTCT
This sequence comes from Argiope trifasciata, assembly GCA_026543055.1. Lineage (NCBI taxonomy): Eukaryota > Metazoa > Arthropoda > Arachnida > Araneae > Araneidae > Argiope > Argiope trifasciata. The sequence continues at coordinate 746,780 of JAPMOQ010000814.1, forward strand.
AAATCGTCTTCATTTTCATCGCTTTCAGTAGAAGATTTTGTTTCCTCGTTTACTATTGAAATGGACTTTTCAAAAAATTGTAATTTGTTCCAAATACTCTTTAAATGTTGCACAGCCTGTACCTTTTGTGACGTGGAAAGCAAAATTTGATAACGCGGGTCCAAATAAACTGCTCCTACTAAACTATCAATTTCTATTAACAATGCTTTCCTGTTAGATAACTGATTACATAAAATATCTGCAAAGAAATTTTTTAAATTTCGTAACTTTATTTTGCAATGTGTCCAAATTCCGTAAAAATCGCTTAAAGTTAATTCTTCACTTTGTAGTTTCAAAGTTGCTTCCGTTAGGGGTTGTAGGGTATCAACAATTAATTTTAATTTCACCCATTTACTGTCTGCAAAATAGTAATCTAAATTATGTTCCGCTAAAGATGAGCTAAAATCTTTGCATTCCAATAAAGATTTTAACATATTATATGTACTATTCCATCTAGTTGGACAATCCAAAATTGGTCTTTTAGTATTAACGTCTTAAAATTTTAACATAAGAGATGGAATGCGCAACGTTTTCACCAACCCCCTAGCATCAGAAATAAATTCATTGAAATCGGCGTTTTTTATAGAGTCTTTAATTGCTAGTTGCAATGTATGTGCAGCACATCTTATTCCGATTAGTTTATTAAAAGAAAAGTTGTGATCAAAAAATACTCCATCTTCAAAGTGATCCCTGGTTTCGAAATTTTCATTTTCCATTTCGATAACTTCGTCTTCAATTTCGGATCCTAATAAGTTGACAAATGAAATCATATTAGCTCCATTGTCCGTAGTAATTGAATAAATTTGCTGAATATCGATATTATATTTTTCTAGTACTTTTTCAACCATATTTGATGATGACATCAATGATTGACGTAAAAATCGCCTAATGAAATACTACTATTACGAAACATTTGAATCGCCGCCATTACCAAACACCCATTTGATGCGCAGAAGATTTGATAGATGCTTCATGCTACGTCACTTAGGGCCTCTCCTGTCTATTTACTCCTCCCTGATCTAAACAGTCTATACAAACATCCGTGGGTGATCGCATGCTGAGATGTGAAAAATAAAATATAACTCGATATTTTTCTTAAAAAATCATCTATTCTTCTAGTTTAATCAACTGAATTAAATATGTCTTCTACAAGTAGTTTCATGCGAAACAGAAAAATACTAGTGAATATCAAAATAGGAAATCGAGAAGCAGTATACATGTAAGGATAATTATAAAGTTGACGTTAAATTAGAAAATATTGATAAGTTGGTAACAGTACCAAAATGACTGAAAGATATATCGAACCGAAATAAACCGATATTTTTTTCGGTTCAGTTCCGGTTTTCGTTCCGACCAAAATAACGGTTTTTTCCGGTTTTCGGTTTTCGGTTCAGTTTCGGTTCGAAGCCCTGAAAATAACAAATGTTGTTATTGATTGAATATTGATTAAATATTGAAAATAAGTATCAAATATGAGAATTATTTGAATATATTGTATTCTTTCCGTAGGCAATGCAATATGTTAACATTATATAGAATGACAGATGCTTATATAAGCAAAGTATTGAAACTGAAGCCTAAATATGAGAATTATTTGAATACGTTTGATACTTTCCCTAGACGTTATTTGGGATGTGCATGCGTTCTATTTGCTCATACAGCATTTGCCCTTCTTCAGAATATTCTGAATATTACACCAAACCACACCAAATATGAGAATTATTTGTATGTTTGATACTTTCCCAAGACATTATTTGTGATGTGCATGCATTCTAATTTCTCATATAGCCTTTTCCTTCTACACAATATTCTAAAAGTGATCACCAAATATGCGAATTATCTGATTATATTAGATACTATTAGAGGCCTATTCAACCTATTAGCGAGCAATTTTTTGAGATTAATGCCCAATACCAGGAAAACGAATGTGTATTTCGATATTTTTTTATATTGACTCAAATCAAACTATGGCACAGAACGACAAATATAGAGAAAAAAAGATGACATATCAAACTATTTAATTAATTTATCGTACCTTAAAGTTAACCTTCCAGCTGGCGTTATACCAACATGAAAGGTCGCGCGTATTTCCCACATACGCTATAGTAAAATGTAAATTTTCAAAAGCGTAACTATTAAAATTATATTGTAAAGAGCTTAGGATTAACAACTACAATTATTTTAAACGTTTTTTACTTAAAAAGAAGCAGAAACAATCTAAACATAGATTTCAATAACAATTTGAAATGACCAGAGGTTAACTGAATTGATTTAAAAATAATATGAATGAAATTGTCGATATTTTGACAGAACAATTTCATATAAAATATAGAAGTGCAAAAATACAGAATTTATGTATAAAAAGGAAAAAGTAATTGAAAGTTAGATAAGAAAAGAAAGAAAATAGTTTCATTGTTATTTCATTGCAGCGTTGCAATTTGAGCAAATGTGTTTAGTATGCTCCAAACATATAAATTCCTGGCAAATCTCACAACCGAAGCTCGTGATTCTAGTCCGCTTTTCTTTTTGGCAAGGTTTTTTCCCTGACGTCGCATCTTTCACTTCTTCAATATCTAGTTCGACGGCAATTCTAGTTCTGAATTTTCTCTATGTTAACTTCCATTTTTAAAATCCTATAACTCACAACTGAATGGATCAAATAAAACAGAGCAAAAGAATTTTTTAGAGCAAAATGCCAACTTGATAACGAGCATAAATCTGAAATTGTTTGATCATTACTTTTAGAAAACATATACTTTTATACAGAATACTTTTACAATAAATTTTTACAGAAAACGGTTCAGATTTATCGATCACCACAACTATTTACCGACAAATTAATGGATTTATTTTTCCCAAACTTAATAATAACATCTATAATAATGTACACTACGTGCAAGTAAAAGTAAAAAGACAGATTTTCTTTTAACAATTACAAGAATCAAATAAATGCATTATCTCATTGTTCGATTACTTCGTATGGAAGAAAATGAAAAAAAAAAAGTAATTTTTCGTAATGATTAACTTTATATATATATATATGCAGCACGAAATTTCACAATTTCAGCCACCTGACTTGCATTTTCACTTTTATCAAAGAAAAAATGTAAAATGTAACGAATTTTCCTCTTTGTTAACTTCCATTTTTGAAACACTATAACTCACATTTGAATGGACAAAACAGAAAAACAGCAAAGGAATTTTTTAGAGCAAAATTCCAAATTGACAACGAGGAATAAATTTGAAATTGTTTGATCAATACTTTAAGAAATATCGATCATAACATAAGAAATATGTTATATAAGAAATATCGGTACATAATTTACATATAATACATAAGAAATATCGATCATTAAGAAATATCGATACATAATTTACAAAATTCATAATTACATATAATACATAAGAAATATCGATACATAATTTACATATAATACATAAGAAATATCAATCATTAAGAAATATCGATACATAATTTACATATAATACATAAGAAATATCGATCATTAAGAAATAATAATACATAATTTACATATAATACATAAGAAATATCGATCATTAAGAAATTTCGATACATAATTTGCAAAATTCATAATTTATATAAAATACATAAGAAATATCGATCACCATAAGAAATAACAACCTACAGATAAAATAATGGATTTCTTTTTCAGCAACCTAATAATACCCTCTATATGTACACGACGTCGTAAGGACAAATAAGAACGAATTTCTTTTAACAATTACAACAATCAAATAAAATGCACTATATCATTGTTCGATTACTTTGTATTGAAGAAAATTTTTAAAAAAGTAATTTTCGCAATGATTAACTTTTTATATATACTTTGTATATGCATACTACATACAAGGAAAAGTGAAAAGACAGATTTTCTTCTAACAATTACAATAATCAAATAAAATGCACCATCTCATTGTTCGATTACTTCGTATTGAAGAAAATTTAAAAAAAAAAAGTAATTTTCGCAATGATTAACTTTTTATATATTGACAGCACGAAATTTCACAGTCGAAAACAATTAGTCCTTATAAAAATTCACCTCCTCACCAATGCAAGGGCTCAGGATAAAGTAGGGGCGCAAAACGGCAATTACCTTCCTCCATCATTACTCAGCCCTAGAAAATGTCTTAAAAGAAAACCCTCCCGATTTCGATTAAATTATCGACGGAGCCTTTTTCGGCGTCACTCGGACAAAGCCGCGCACTCTAATTATTTCCTAATTAAAACTTCTCTGTCTGCTCGAAATTTCATTCAACTGCGTTTCCCCCCCCCTTCAGTCCTCTAGGAGGGTAAGTAATTCGTAGGGGGGGCGTCCAGGTAATATCGACCTCATTAGAGGGCAATTAAGGGCTGTCGCCACGTCTGAAGGACAGGGGGCAGGATTCGGGAATTAGAACAGAGTAAATAGTCTTCCAGTTGCGGGGTTCCGCGTGCCTTTATGATTGGTTCGCATTTCTGGAACACGTAATGAATCTTTTAAGGGGTGTGTGACGGGGTTTAACAGCGGTGGGGAGAGTTGTAAATTATATTTATTCTCTCATCACATGCATTATTAATTCTTTTTTTTTCCATCATTTTTGCATTTTTCATTATATTTGGAAATATTGCTCGCTCCTTGACTTCTTAATCCATTCTTTCTTTTATTACTTTTAGAAAAACATGTTATTGTGCTCTCCTTGACTTTTTTAAAACATGTCTTTTTGGAAAAACACGTGATTGCTCTCTCCTTGACTTCCCTGAAAAGTTTTAAATATGATATTTTCGGAAACACAAATGGTTGCTCTCTTCTTGACTTCTTCATACATTGTTACTTTTGAAAGCGCACGTGATTGCTCTTCCCTTGATTTCCTTGAAAATAGCTTCTTTTGGAAACACACGTGATTGCTTTCTCCTTGACTCTCTTGAACTTTTTTCAGTAAGTTATTTTTGGAAATATAAATGATTGCTTTTTCCTTGACTTCCTCGAACATTTTTTAATATGTAATTTTCAAAATATAAATGATTGCTTTCTTCTTGACATCCTCATATATTATTACTTTTGTAAACGCAGGTGATTGCTCTCTCTTTGACTTCATTGAACATGGTTACTTTTGAAAACATACGTGACTGCTCTTTCCTTGACTTTCACGAACATGGTTACTTTTGAAAAAACACGTGATTGCTTTATCCTTGACTTTCTCCAACATTTTTTAATATGTTATTTTTGAAAATACAAACGATTGCTCTTTCCCTGACTTCATTATTACTTTTAGAAACACACATGATTGCTCTTTCTTTGACTTCAAAAAACATAGTTACTTTTGAAAACACACGTGATTGCTTTATCCTTGACTTCCTCGAAAATTTTTTTAATATGATGTTTTTGATAATACAAATGATTGCTCTTTTTCTGACTTCCTCATACATTATTACTTTTGGAAACCCACGTAACTGCTCTTTCCTTGACGACTTTCACAAACATGATTACTTTTGAAAACACACGTGATTGCTTTCCTTGACTTCCTTGAACACTGTTACTTTTGAAAATA
>JAPMOQ010000814.1:755893-770734 GCA_026543055.1 Argiope trifasciata
TATATATATATATATATATATATATATATATATATATATATATATATTAACAAAATAAGACAACCGAATCAAAATAATCAATAGAAAAAAATAGTCAATAGAAAAGGAATCCGGCCTGAAAACTTCGTCAGGAGCCACTTTCAAGCAAGGATTCCTAATAAGGGATTTTTTCTGTGAGGAATCGATGGTCAATAGTCAAAAGTATTGACACCTCGTGGCCCGAAAATCCCCCGAAAATGAAGGCAAAAGAGACATACCAATTTTAACAGCAAAAGACAAAAACAAAGCAAAACATTAAAAACATCAACAAATGAAACAAATATATATATAAAAAGTAAAACTACAAAAGAAAAATGACAATAAATGACAAAATTAAGAAAACAATAAGTTCAACAGACCTGGTCCGAGGATCATCCGTTCTTCCTTTCCAATAATAATACTACAGCGTCACCAAACATAAATGTTATTTATTAGCGCCATCTATTTCACTGATATTTCATTATTTCTTTTTTTATTAAAATATTGATATTACAGTAGTTTTGGGGAAAATCATTTTTGTTTAAATTTTTAATAAAACTATTTGTTGCTTTTATAAAAGAATTTTTGTTATTACAAATTGTTTTAATTTTATTGCATTGTGAGAAAATTAAATTTTTGAAAATTTTCGAGTTAAGATTAGAGTGATAATTACAGAGTTTAATTATATTAAATTTGAATTCGTCTCTTTTATCATAAATACCTACTATTGTTTTTTCATTAGCAATTTCGATCCTTAAATCCAGATAAGTAACAATTTGTAATAACAAAATTTCTTTTATAAAAGCAACAAATAGTTTTATTAAAAATTTAAACAATAATGATTTTCCCCAAAACTACTGTAATATCAATATTTTAATAAAAAAAAGAAATGATGAAATATTAGTGAAATAGATGGCGCTAATAAATCCCATTTATGTTTGGTGACGCTGTAGTATTATTATTGGAAAGGAAGAACGGATGATCCTCGGACCAGGTCTGTTGAACTTATTGTTTTCTTAATTTTGTCATTTATTGTGATTTTTCTTTTGTAGTTTTACTTTTTATATATATATTTGTTTCATTTGTTGATGTTTTTAATGTTTTGCTTTGTTTTTGTCTTTTGCTGTTAAAATTGGTATGTCTCTTTTGCCTTCATTTTCGGGGGATTTTCGGGCCACGAGGTGTCAATACTTTTGACCATTGTCCATCGATTCCTCACAGAAAAAATCCCTTATTAGGAATCCTTGCTTGAAAGTGGCTCCTGACGAAGTTTTCAGGCCGGATTCCTTTTCTATTGACTATTTTTTTCTATTGATTATTTTGATTCGGTTGTTTTATTTTGTTAATTAATTTATATTCATTTGTATTTTAGTTGTAGCTGCATTTGCGCTCTCTAAATACAATGATTGATTTAAAAACCTTTTAATTATTAAAACTTGTTTAATCAGTAATGATTTTTAGTTTCGATTCCGGTTTTGGTTTCGTTTCCGTGGTTACTTCTGTTTCTGTTTCGTTTAAATAATTCTTTGAATATTGTATTGTATTGTGGATTTGTTTCATTAATTGGTTCTTATTCATTTACCTTTCATTTTGTGAACTTTTAGCGTGTAATTCTGAATTGAGTTTTAATTTCGATTTCGACCTATTTGGTTTCGTTTTAATTTTGTTGGTCAAGAAATGTGTTTTGATTGTTTTAATAATTTTATAATTATATATATATATATATATATAGTAGTAGTAGCTGCATTTGCGCTCACTAAATACAATGATAGGTTTTTAAATTTTAAACTTGTTCGATTCCAAAATAATTTTAGTTTCGATTCCAATTTTTGGTTTATTTTACTCAATTATATTTATTTAGATTTGTTTCATAAATAGGTTTTTTTCTCATTTTACTTTTATTTTTGTTTACTTTTTGTTGTTTAATTCCAAATTATATTTTAATTTCGAATCCAACATAATTAGTTTCGGTTTAATTTTGATAACTCTGGTAATGAATGTTAATTATTAAATGCTTTTTATGGTTGTTTACTTTTATATATATATATATATATACCATTTTTCTAAACATCGACGCATGTGTAACTGTCTAATCTGATAGTCTCGTCATTGTTTCAAACCGGTTTAAACTGGTTACTGATTTAAATTAATTAATTTCTAAGAATTCAGAGATAGAATCATTTGGAAATCAAGTTGAAGGTTTAGTTGTCAATAAATCGCCAAATAGTATGCATTATTTTCTACTAACCCTAAAATCGAAAAATTGATTCCTCAAAAGCGATAAATTGCCAATTTGTTGCCAACGTGGCTTCAAAAACCTCAAACCAAAACAACATCGGGTTATCACATGATAATAATATTTATTTTATGTTTGTATTTTGCGCTAAGATATTGAAAACATCAGCTGGATATTCTACAAATGATAAAAATGGTCAAGAATAATTGAAAGTGAATACGAATTCTAAGAAGAGATGGAAAGAGTTTTGCAGTAAGCAAGTAATCAATTAATTTAATACAAATTTCTTTTAGCTTGAGTGGCATCATTATTTTATTTTGTTATTCCAAATTTACTTTATACTTGTAACGTCTTTTTTATTGTGGAATAAATATATTTTACTAACATCGCCGTCGTACTTTAAAGAGGTTTAATAGAATCAGAAAGTTCACAACGTAAAATAATATTAATTTTGCATATTGTTTTTTTTTTCCCTCTGTGGTGAAGACACCTGGTGGGTAAATGACATGCCATAAAAATGAATGTGAACTAAAAAGAATATGATTGTAAATGAATACGAAATCACGTTTTGTTAAAAATATTATACACCAGCCGTCTTTGGCGACCAGCTTGTTTGTCAATCTTAATGCTTTTTTTAAATTGTCAGTTAAATACTTTATGTTACTTGTCTTTTAAAAGTTACTTCATCAAAATATTTTTGGTTCAAATTTGATAGTCATGTAATTCACTCATGCAGTTATAAATGCCTTAAGCCTATATATCAGCAACTGCAAAATTTCAACTTCAAATTAAAGTGGAAATGATTAAACTGAAATTGATGTAAAAACATTTTGTTTAAATATATAAGTATTAAAAAGAGAATTGTTATATGTACTACTGAATAATTACAATAATTTCAAGATAATTCATTAATATTTCAAGAATTATTCAACAAAAATTTCTAAGATACATCACAAAATTCAGCTTTCAGTTTTACTTTCAAAAGAATTGAAATGATGTGAATAGCTATATTTTTTTTCGGTCTATAAACTTAATTCAAAATATTATTAATTTTATTAAGTCTAAATTTTATACATTTTTTAAATCTAAGAATTAATATTCTACGAACTATTCTTGACACTTCAACTTTCAAATAAATAAATGAAGGTTTCTATCTTTTGCTATCAAATTTGATCGATTTATAAAATTCTGAATATAATAGTTTATAACAATCAACATTTTTATAATCTTTGGTATCATTTTTGGAATGGTCGATGAAGTAATTTAAAACTACCGTCTTTTGTTGAATAGTGATATTCAAATGTTCATAAATCATTTAGTTTCAGAGATTAATTTAGATGATTGAAGTTTATATTTTTATTTAAAATATTAGTGTCTGAAAAATAACTTTTTAAACACGATTCACAAAGCAGAGGATTTCCATAAAAGCTAAACATTCTTCACTTATTAAAGCAATTATACTCATGTTGCATACTATATAGTTATTTACTTCGTTTAGACCCTCTTTTTAGATGTATTCCTGTAATTAATGTTTTCCGAATTAGTCGCTGGGCCTTGAATTGAAAAGATATATATTAAACTATATTTGTCTTAAATAAATCTGATTTAATTAATTAATAATAAAGTCATAAAAACCTTTCTTTACATTTTTTAAGAAAAAAAATCCATATTTTTTTAAGTTTTATATTTTTATTAAGTTAAGCTTAAGTTTTATTTTTATTGTTAAAAAATATGATTAAAATGCCTTTTAAAAAATTCATTAAAAATAGAAATAAATTTGTTTATTAAAATATTATAATTATTAAAATTGCATTTTTTTTATTTATAATATGATGTAAAAATCAATTTTGTGCTATAATAATTTCTAAAGTTAAGACAGGAAAACGCCAAAATTTCAATTAATTCAAATTTTAATTAAAAATTCGAAAAATTCGCTTTGAGGTTCACATTTTCGACCTCTTAGATATAAATGTGCCAAATTTGGTAGCTGCAGGTCCAACGGGCTAGTCTGTAGAGCGCCAACACGCACACAAACATACACATATATATAAACATACACACATATATATAAACATACACACATATATATAAACATACACACATATATATAAACATACACACACATATAAAAACATACACACACAAACATTGAGCTTTATTATTATTACAGATGAAAATAATTTAACCCCTTATAAATACCGGATGCAATAAACTGGCATTCTATAAACATAGACGAATCAAACCTAAAGCTTTATCATACTTCGAATTAGAGCTTCGAAACTGCTTTAGATATTTATTTCCTTGATATTTCTTCCTTCGCATTCCGTCAACTCGTCGGCACAAACAAAAATCTTTTAACTACTTCAAAACCCGATAACCTCCCGAGTGAGTCTCGAGTCGAGCAACGACTCAAGAGAGTATCGACTGGAGCACTTCAAATCCGTAATTATTCGGCCACAAATCGTCAGTCGGGAAAATCCGATTTCGGCGACGTGAAATTCGTTGACGAATCGATACGCGAAAAGGGGGCGGCGTGCAACTGCGCGTTCCTGGAAAAATAGGGGTTGATTATTATGCGGGACGGATACCAAACAATTAGAAACAGGAAGGCCCGCATGGAACTGGGTTAAAAACAAACTGAAACACTGAAATCCAATCGATAGAATACACTGACTCATTGAGTCTGCTGCATCAATTTGCCTCCTATTCCCTGTTGATACACAGTTGACTCATTTTTTAATAATTGAAACACTCACACAGTAAGGAAACAATTCTAGGAAGCAAAAGTATGATACAAAGGGTAATCTGAAAATGAGTCACGGTCCAATGATTCAGCTTTTAGTAATCGTAATGGATATTAGTGCTAAATTGGGACTCGAACTTTTTTGTGTACCTGAATCTCAAAAATGATATCCACACTGCTTTGGAAAAAAAAGTCTTTTGAGTTCCATTTGACAGAATATACAGTCTGGTGATTTTTTTTGTTGGGATACTTTGCTACACAGTTGACTAATTTTTAATAAAACAATCACACGGTAAGGGACTTTTTCGAACACATCCGGCTTTTTTCAGACCACGCCGTCAGCAACAGACATCTTGGCAACTAGGTCCACGTCGGAGACGATAGGGTTTTCGTAGACGAGACTTTTCGAATGCCTTCACTGGAAAAAAACAGAAGAAATCGGGTGAGCGTGCCGGTCAAGGTGTGGAACCACCCCGACCCATCCTTCCAACGTGTCTTCTCGGGAATCGCTAACTGTACAGTCTTGCTGCTTCTGAAGCATTCCCACTGGCCAGACCACACATAAAATTACATGCCCGCCTTTTCCCAATTACTGTACGTCGCTTTACCTTCTGAAATCCACTGTAGGAATGCCGACTCTGAAGGATAACTCGCGCTTTATGCCGTCCATCACGGCGCTATCCAGCGGTTCACTACTTGCTCTTGCTTTACTCTTTAGCTGTTTTCTATCGCCCCTTAATTCTTGCCAATGAGTTTTGAAACAGCCTGTATGCTTCAAAAATAAAGAACTGCTAAATTTAGTAATCGCCGTTATGACACTAAAATTAAAGACAGGAAATTCAAAACCTACAAATAATATGAAAATCGCATGAGTTCGAGCAAAACATTTAATAGCGCCATCTAGCGATTAATTTAGTTTAATTATAGCGCCATCTAGCGGTTATCCGCTTGCACTCGGCAAGATATGGTGAAAAGTTCTTGTTTGGATATTTCCTATCACCCTATAAATTTTCGCCTGTGAGTTTTTAAACCCCCTGTATAGAATAGATATACTAATTTTACCTTTTTTGGTGGTGTGTATAATGCCACTTGGTCATACCAAACCCGAATGAGCGGAGGTCTTTCGAATTGAGGCAGAGGGGTGCGCCTTTCGTTGTGAACGAGCACCGTTCAGGTTAAAGGCGACTTTGCTCGAACGTACACGACACAACCCTTTTCAGAGGGCGGTCGAACTCATTCATCTACCCGCAAAACAGGATTTAGATCCAAATCATGCCTGATTCAGTACCCCCAGAGGTATCATTTGTCATGGTAACTTGGAGGGCACTAGCTATTGAACGTGCCCCCACTGCCATGAGCCAACACGGCGGTCTTTGGCCGAAACGAGGTCAGAACTCGCTACCTTTCGGTTACGAGACTGACGCTCTACCAACCAGGCTACAGCGGCCCTTACCTTTTGTATTACTTTTATATATAAAAGTTAGTGCAAAGGTGGCTGAGTATTGAAAATAGAAACACCCACACAGAAAAGAAAGAGACATCTATAAATTCTATGAAACGACTACATACCAAATTTTCTGCCAGTAACCCTTTACTTTAATGAGTTATCATATTCGTGAAAATCATTTCAAAAAAAAATCCGATTCAGAAGTATTTCAACCCCGCTGATTCATCGAAATCTCGAAAGTCAAATTTTTTCATTATTCCGACGCTCTATCTTTGCATACTCCATATTCAAGAAAGTAAAAATCCACTTAATTAATAATTAGTTCTCAACGAGATACTTTAATTAGTTAATTAGATCTTCCTCGAAGAGCACTTTCACTTATGACTAAAATATACATAAATGAAGAATCTGCAAAATTCAATTTCGTTGATTTTAATTAAATGGGAAATAAAAATATTCATTTCGGGAAATTTCAACATTTTTTTTTTTTTTTTGTCTGTCTGAACGCGGTTAGCATATTTTCAGCTCGGTAAAAATACGAAAACTCAATTCAGTGAATGTTTTGAGATTTCGAAGAATTTAGAATTGGATCTCGAGAATTTCATCAACCTTTTAAAACTCTTTAATTTGGTTTTCCCAAGAAATATATTTATAATTAAGGTTTAAAAATTCAAAGGAAACGCTGTTTGAGCCAATTTAATTTCTAAAAATAAACATATCATCTGTTTCAGTAGATTACAAATAAATACTAAAAATTGAATAAATTCCAAGTCATCATGTGAGAACATTGTTTACGTAAGTCACGCGTTATTAATCCAACAGAAATCCGACTGAAACACATGAATACAACCAATACGAGCATGCATATCGCTTAGCCAAGTTTAGTTATATTCAGTTTATGCCAAGTTATATTAAAGTTTTACCAAATTTTGTTATATGTCCCATTTTAAAGCTATACTGGGGCTATTTTGGGACGGACCTTTCATTTTGAGGGGGTCAGATGACGACGATTACACTTGAGTTGGCATCCCCCTCCCTCTCCACACCACACCAGTAGGAGGACATTTGGCCAGACAGATTTAGCATGCAAGAGACCCCTTACACGACGGTTCTTCGGTGGAATCGAGTCTCGAGCCTGGAACTCTCCGGTTCCGAAGTCGAGACCTTACCACCAGGCCACCGCGACCAGCTGGTTCGCCAATCTTCATGCCATTTAAAATTATCAGTTAAATACTTGATATGACTTGTCATTGTCAATTAAATACTTTGTGCTACTTGCCATTGTTAATTAAATGCTTTGTGTAATTTGTCTTTTAATAGCTACTTTATCAAAATAGTTTTAAGGCTCAAATTTGTATAGTCATATAATTAATTCACTCATGCAGTCATAAAAGCCTTAAGCCCGTAATGCACTTTATATCTCTCTGATTATCTGTCAGCTCTTTAAATTAAAGTGGAAACGATTAAACTGCGAATTGATATAAAATCATTTTTTACCGAAACCAAGCATTTTTTAAATATAAATAAAAGATTATCATTACGTATACTACTTTATAATTACAATTAAACAGTGGTTTAAAATTACCCATTTTTATTGTATAGTGATCTTTAAATATTCATAAATCAGTCTGTTTTAGAGACTGAGTTCATTGAAGTTTATCTCTTTTCATTTAAAAGGTAAAAATTCTTCATTTTTTAAAGCATTTATAGACTCATGTTTTATTCCATACTAGCCGCCTTTGGCGACCAGCTGGTTCACCATGAGTAATGCGTTCTAAAATTTTCAATTAAGTCACATATTCATTAGCCTTGAAGTAATTCCGGGCATTGATTGGCCTGAAATTAAAAATATTTTTTTCCGTGATGCTGCCAAAATATTAAATTTTTTTTTAATATTAAATATGTGTTTTTTTTTTTTTTTTAGCGAAAAAGGAAAAAAAAAATATTGAATAAAGATTTTGATGTTGCAAACGATTATAGATACCTTGGTTTTGCATTTATTTTTTTAGAAAATATCACATTTCATAATGGAAAAAAAAATTATTGAATTAATGATACAGATATTGCAAACGATTATAGAAATATGCCACTAGGTCGGGATTTCAATGCATATCCTGTTTAAATTCAATCAGGTTTACTGTAAATAAAGATAATTTATGGAATTAATGATATAGATATTGCAAACGATCATAGAATCCATTGCCTTGCATTTATTTTTTTAGAAAATATCTCATTTTATATTTATGTTATTTTATCCAGTCACATGCTGGAAGTTGCATTTCTTTAGATTTAATTTGCGATGATAATTTTTTTTCATTTGAACTTCCGGCATTGTTTTCTTTTATTTTATCCAGTCACGTGCTCAAAAAAAAACATAATCAAAATATTTCTTTAAAAATTTGTTAAAAATAGAAGCCTTAAGTTATATATTATAACAATGGTGCCATTAGAAAGCTAATTTTTTAATCTTTAAATTGATGTAAAAATCATGTTTGTGCAATAATATTTTCGGAAGTTATAGCGGAAAAACGTCGAAATTCCGCTTAAATTTTAATTAATTCAAATTCTAATTAAAAATTCGAAAAAAGGGCTCCGAGGTGCACATTCCCGACCTCCAAGGTATACATGTACCAAATTTGGTAGCTGTAGGTCCAATGGTCTGGCCTGTGGAGCGCCAACACACACACACACACATTGAGCGTTATTATAAGTATAGATAGTTATTTACTTCATTTAGACTATTTTTAAAGATGCATTTCTATGATTAAAGTTTTACAAATTAGCCTTTGAACCTTGAATTGAAAACATATATATATTAAACCATGTTTGTCTTAAATATAGCTGATTTAATTAATTAATAATAGTGTAAAAGTCACAAAAATTTTTCTTTACATTTTTTTTAGAAAAATCATATTTCATATTTGTGTTATTTCATGCAGACATGTGCTGAAAGTTACATTTTTATAAATTTAATTTGTAATAATTATTTATTTTTTTAATTAGAGCTTTTGTCTATCTGATGGCAACATATTGATAAAAGATAAAAAATTTCCTTTCACTCTTAACATGCTCGTGCAGATTAAATTTTAGTGTTTTCTCAGAAATATATTGTTGAAATATATAGTTAAAGTATTTATTTAAAAATTCGTTAAAAATAGAAACTTAAGCCATATGTTAAAACTCCATTACGATTAGAAAGCTAATTTTTTTATCTTTGATGTAAAAATCATCTTTGTGCGTTAATAATTTCGGAAGTTATAACTGAAAAAAGCCGAAATTTCGCTTAATTTTTAACTAATTCGAATTCTAATAGAATATTCGAAAAAAGGGCTTCGAGGTGCACATTCCGGACCTCCAAGGTATACATGTACCAAATTTGGTAGCTGTAAGTTCAACGGTCTGGCCTGTAGAGCGCCAACACACACACACGCACACACATTGAGCTGTACTACAAATTTAGATAGTAAAAACAGCAGTGAAAAGTTTGCGGTCACGAAAAAACATCGGTGATCCATTTCCAGTATAGAGAGATCAAGTCTCCAAAAAAATCTACATTAAAACAAAGTTAATTAATCGACTTTCCGGACCAAACTTTTCTTTGAAAAGATTGGCAACGGGAAATGAGATGCAACGAATTCCCTACTCATTCAACAAGAGAAAAATTCCCCCATTCATGGCTCGCAGTCATCTGTCACTTCCTTTTTAAAATATTCAAGAGCTGGGCTGAGATGTTCCGAGCTGCGGGTAAAGGAATGGAGTCAAAAGAGTGAAAAAATGTAGAAGGAGACTAGATTTGAATAAATTTGATGTCTTGGAAATATATATGGAAGCTATACATATCAACAAGAGATTGGTCGAAGATTGAATCGAACTCCTACAAAATTAGAAATTAATAGGATCAAATGCATTTAGAAGAAATAGATGAAATTTTTTATTTATAAATAGGCATGTTTCATTTGATATATCCATGCACAGTATAAAATGAAGTCTCCTGAAATCGTCTCCTGTTTGACAGAGAAATATTTGGAAAAGACTTAACTGATATTGGAGATATTTATACCGTTTTCTAGGACATATGTTGGGGAAGTTTTTATATATTGAAGTCCTATCGGAATAAAAAAAGAAGTATCATAATTGCAATTTTTTAATTATTTCTCGCACTTGCAAAAACCTCAAACTGCGCGTGTGCAAATAGAACTGTAGTGTGTATATCTCATGCACTTCTTTGTTTAGGTCCTATTCAAATCCAAAACTCATTATGCCCAAAGAAAGAAAATCTAACCTTGGCCGGAACACATTAAATGCCAAAACGTTGAGCGATAATGAAATTGAAGAGGAAAAAAAGGTTCGGTTAGCGAATATCAGAGAAAAATTGTCCCTATCAGAAATATTGCAGAACTGTCCCTATCAGAAAAATTGCGAATATCAGAGAAAAATAGGGAAGAAATGTCTTCCGGTGAGAAATACTTGACTGATACCGGAGATATTTGTACTATTTTGTAGGGCATTTATTCGGGGATGTTTTAGCAGATTGAAGTCACATCGAATTAACAAAATAAGTTTTATTATTGCGATTTTAATTATTTTCTTACTACGATTGGCACATGCTTTAAACAGTATCGGTGCTTTACACTTATCCACGCATGTATAAAATTTGTTCAGTGGATGTCCAGATGTTCGAATACAAATTAACACGGTAAATACAAAGCAAAAATAGCTAAATAGATAAGCTTTGGAATACAGATTTAACATCTATAGTGTAGAAATGCATCAAATTTTGAGCCAAATCACACGTCTGACTGACAGCCTTTCGGTGTGTATTTTTTGAAATATGTAAAGACAATAATTCGAAAAAAACACAGTGGTTTAAATATATCAAATCTGACATGGGATTTTTTTGATAAAAAGTGTAGTTTTGTGGAAAAAAAATATTTCAGTCGGATTGGATTAATTCGTCTAAAGTAAAAAAAAAAAAATCGATTTTCGAATACTATTCACCGCATTCCAGGATTAATCGCCAATGATGCCACGATAGATTCAGCAACAATGCTGAATTCACGCCAAAAAATATTTCATAACTAGTATACGCCAATGCCATTGAAGGCCTTCTCTGAAATAATTCATTTATCAGCGAATATGTGAGAAAGTTTTTGGGGGACCACTCCCACTGCTTTTCTAATACTAACACATCTTAAAAGCCTTATCACTCGAAGAAATACCGTCAACACTTTTGTCAGCAAACGACCAAGAAAATGACGTCTCTATCGAAGTTTCACATGATAGGTTGAAATACATTTACAAACAATATTTCCGTCATTGTCTTCAGCATTTTCAAGCTGGTTAAATAAAGCTCGCGATGACGAAAAACTTGCTTGACCGGTTGTTCAAAGCCTTATCGCACTGCGAAATATCGTCAGTACTTTTGTCAGCAAACGACCAAGAAAATGACGTCATTTGAGTGACGTCACTTCAAAGTTTAAACATGATTGGTTGAATTTTGTTTGCAAATAATATTTCCGTAACTATCGGCAATATTTTCAATATTCGTTAAAAAGAGCTCACAATGACGACAACCTTGATTGACCGGTTGCTTAAGGCCTTTTCACAAGAAGAAATATCGTCAGCACTTTCGTCAGCAAACGACCAAGAAAATGACGTCACTAGGGAAATTTCACAAGATTGGTTGAATTTCGTTTGCAAATGATTTTCCGTCACTATCATCAGCATTTTCAAGCTGTTTAAAAAAACTTAACGATGACGAAACACTTGCTTAAACGGTTGCTTGCGGGTAAAAACGGAAAAGTGCTGACGATATTTCGCCGTCTTATGATGATGTCGTGCCCATGTTTACACGGAAAGGGGGTGCAGTAGCTTCTGAGAGTAAGAGGGCTGAAGTCGGACTTCTAGCTCAAATGAAGATGATACACTCATTCGCTTGCACAACCCCTTTTTATAGGGGAGCTCATTCATACATCTCACAGACGGAACACAGAACAACCATGCCCGAACCGGGACTCGAACCCGGGACGCCCTGATCACGGGGAAGACACGCTACATCTATACCAGGACGTCAGCATTTCGCCGTCTGATACGGCCTTAAGAAATTTAATTTAATTAAATTACGCTAAGTGATATGTGATGATAAAAAAGGGATCGAAAATATCCCATTAGATGCTGTTATTTCAGGCACTCTCGATTAAGAAGGGTTCTCACCCCCAATTACCTCCTTTCTATAGCGCCAAAACCATTACACCCATTCATAAAACGCGCCAATCATTGGCTCCCACGGCCATTTTTCAGACTCGGGCCATGAAATATTCAATTTAAGGGCGGTCAATTCATTCTGCCGGCCATCAGAAAGACAAAAAAAGGTGCGTTTCGGGCCATTTCCCAAATTGCGGGTCAGAGAAATACGACTCGGGGGATGAATTAAGTGGCGCGAGTGGTCAGGCCCCATTTCTTTAAATAAAATATCCGGACAACTTAGTGTGGTCGCCACTTTGGGGGTCTGGGTGCAGAGTTAAAATGAGCCAATAAAGCATTCTGAGGATATCTAAAAATGTGTGCGTTGCGTTTATGAGTTAATCAGATCACTGAGTAAGACGACCATTTTATCGTCCCATTCAGTATTTTGTGAGCAAGTATAAATTTCTTCTGAATAATTTCAATCATAAGAAGAATCTGAACAATTTCATAATCATAAGAATTCGAATAATTTCATGATCATAAGAATCAGAATAATTTCATAGTGATAAGAATTTGAATAAATTTCATAATCATAAGAATCTGAATAATTTCATAAGAATTTGAATAATTTCATAATCATAAGAATCTGAATAATTTCATAATCATAAGAATTTGAATAATTTCAATAAAGCAATCTGAGGATTACTTAAAAAAGGACATTGCGTTTATGAGTTAATCAGATCTTTGAGTAAGATGCCCATTTTATCGCTCCATCCAGTGTTTTGTGAGCGAGTATAAATTTCATCTGAATAATTTCAATCATAAGAAGAATCTGAATGATTTCAATAAAGCATTCCGGGGATATCATAAAACATGTGCATTGCGTTTATGAATTAATCAGATATATGTATCAGATGGCCATTTTATCGCTCCATTTAGTATTTTGTGAGCAAGTATAAATTTCATCTGAATAAAATCAATCATAAGAAGAATCTGAATGATTTCAATAAAGCATTCCGGGCATTTCTTAAAACGTGTGCATTGCGTTTATGAATTAATGAGATCTCTGAGTAAGACAACTATTTTATGGTTTCATTCAGTATTTTGTGAGCAAGTATAAATTTCATCTGAATAAATTCAATCATAAGAGGAATCTATATAATTTCATAATCATAAGAATCTGAATAATTTCAATAAAGTATTCTGAGGATTTCTTTATATGTGTGCATTGCGTTTATGAAATAATCAGATCTCTGAGTAAAACAGATATTTTATCATTCAATATTTGGTGAGCAAATATAAATTTCCTGTGAATAAATTCAATCATAAAGAGAATCTGAATAATTTCATAATCATAAGAGTTTGGATAACATCAATAAAGCATTCTAAGGATTTCTTTAAAAAGTGGCATTGCGTTTGTGAATTAATCAGATATCTGAGTAAAATGGACATTTTATCGTCCCATTCAGTATTTTGGGAATAAGCATAAATTTCATCTGAATAATTTCAGTCATAAGGCACTTGAAAATCAAGCAACTGAAATATTCATTTTGTTAAGGTATCCGACTACGTTCGGAGGAAAACTTTTGAAAGATTGGATTTTTTTTAAAACTATTTTTGGTTTTTAGATGTATTGTCAATAACAAAAACTATATATATATACACACAGTCGATTCCAGTTAATCGGACCACATTGGGACGCGATCATTTTGGTCCTAATAACCGGCTGGTCCGATTACACGAACATGCCCCATGTTACAAGACGAGACGTGCAGTGCGTAACATATTAAATGTCATTAGACCTTTATTGTGCGGCACACGCGTATGGCGAGCATACAAACAAGAACTACTGTTGCCAATGAACTTTATTCATTGAAAAATAAATTTACAAACAAATTCTTCGAAACGATCTACGCGATACTCAGCGTTCAAAGCACAATAAAAAAAGCTCTTATCAAATTCAAGTCAATGTTTGAAGAACTTACTACCGAGCTGCCCGTTCTAAGAAACAAAGAGCTTGCTCACCTTCCACTGGTTCTTTCCTTTCGGACTTCCTGCTGTACACAGGTGACTTGTGGCTTCTTTTTCATCTTCCCTGCCACGTTCTTTGGTCCGTTTAAACGGAATTTTGGTTCAATTAAGCGAATAATATTAGGCTTATGTACATAGGATTTGTTTTGGTTCTTTAAGATTCGGTCCGATTAAGCGACT
>JAPMOQ010000814.1:770834-781200 GCA_026543055.1 Argiope trifasciata
ATATATATATATATATATATATATTGAGAAATGGGAAAATTGGTAGTCAATTTTAAGGAAATTTAACCAAAATGGTAGGCATTCTATGCAAAATGGTAATGCAGCAAGCAATAATATTTTTCTTCGTAATGAACCAAAATCCAAGAAAAATTGTGAGATTCAAAGAAATTACGGGTAAAAATATGCGCATATATGCTTTTTTACCATAAATTTACAACTTCATTCTTCTAAAAACACCCATAAACGAAAAGGTATTTCACCAACAATGAAACATTTGGCTCATTTCATTGGCCAGATTATTAGAAACACACCCTGAAATTTTTATGTAAATATCTCTATTATTTATTGAGATACCATGCTAACGGTGGAGAATTTTTATGAAAATTAAAGTTTTGAGAACATTGAAGTGAAAGACAAATTTTAGCTGAAAAAATATGACTCCGGATGATAGGTCAGACCTTCCTTTTCCTAAAAAGCATAAACTGTTTTGGAAAGAGTAAAGTCTGAACTACAAGAAAAAAAAATGAAAAAAAAACCCTACCAATATGGTCGATAAACCAGTGTTTTAAACGTAGTCGGATATCTTAAGCTAGTATATTCGAAAATGTTTCAATTAAAAACCAGCGGGAGTACTGCCTCCAAAACATTCTAATATATTCTTTAATAACTTTGTATTGCTAGAGAATGCCTTACACGCCAATGGCGTACAACAGTTATGAATGGCTAAATTTTGACGTGAATTCAGCATTTTTACCTAGTCTATGGTGTCATCTCGGCGAGTTACTTGGCGATTAATCCATGGCATGCACTTAACAGCAACCGAAAGTCGAATTTGTGTTATAGATACGTTTTCTGCAGCATTTTGAAATAAAAATTGGACATAAAGCTGCACTTGTAGTCACAAATACTCGTACCAAATATGATATATTTAAGGTATTGCGAATTTTAACTACCGCGTTTACTTATTTTTGACAGAAACATTGACAGACAGTCGAGCCTTCATTGGTTTTGGGTCTATACTATATTGTTAGAATATACTATATACTATAGAAAGGTATCAGCACTAAAGATAGTTAAATTCGAGTACCGAATCTTATCCACCTAGCTCTCTTCGTTTTGTAGTTATTGAGTGAACTTATATTCGAATTTGACAGAAGTCTGCAAATTTGATATGAAGATAATTTGATATCGCAGAATTCAAGAAGAGAAAAGTTTTTTTTTGTTTTTCGATCTGTCATAAACCGATGCGCAGAGAGCTGATTTTAACTATTTTGGAATCAAATAGCCGGGACTTCTGTAAAAATCTGTACAACTGGCGCAATCTGTACAACATTTCGGGATGTATTGCAAAATAAAATTTCCTTAAACGTTTTATTTTGCAATACATCCCGAAATGGAAAAAGGGATGATCATAGAAGACGCATCTAAGTACCCTGATCTTTTAAATGAAATAAATATTTTCAAATTCAGTCCCTTTGTGGTGGCTAACGAATTCAGACGCGGTTTCTCTCCATAGACAACGCACAATGAAACTGTATTTTCTGGATTTCTAGAGAAAATGGAGGGCTTTAAAAGGCAAACAACTGCTGATTACAAATTATTCTTATCATGATTTCTCATACGAAATAGAAATTGTCGAAATCGAACCAATGATTGGGGAGTAGAGAACTGTTTCATTGGTTTTTCTATATAATCATAATTTCATATATTAAAATTTTTTAATAAAATAACTTCATATTCGATTTTTTAAATCCGTTCCTAAACACAGATTCGTGCACCCAAATCGGCAATGGAATCGTGGATCCGGATCCGACCCGACATTAACGTACATCAATAATTACACTCTCCCTCAGACAAACGATAAACTACATCCCCCCCACCTTCAGTCACTAATCGGTCCACCCGAACCAAGGACCAATCCCCTCCAATCAAACGATCAGAGCGGGGGGTATTAGAAGGCACCAAACCATTAAGTCGACGACGTTTAATCCCGGCGCGTCTGTACAGGGGGATTAGGCGGCCACAAACACGGTGCCTAATCCTCCGCTCTCCCTTTTGGGGGGCTTTCCTGGGGCAGAAGGCCCTCACCGGGGAAACAGTTGTTATAAGGAGATTTACTTCGTGCTCCACCGATTTTCGAATGTTCGAAGATAAAGTAATCTGAGTAGAGTCGACCACCCCCGCCTCCACTTCCCTCCTCACACCGGGCAATTTGTACAAGAGGTAGGTGGAATTACTTGCGGTAGAAAAGATGCATAAATTGGAACGGGGTACAGTAGTGTTGTGAAATGTTCCAGTATGGAAAATGTTCGAATGTTCGGAGATAAAGTAACTTGAGTAGAATCAAACCCTACCCTTTGAAATCCCTATTTTAAGTTTTTTTTTGTCGTGTCTGTGTTTCCACGGAAAGCGAGTGCAGTAGCTTCTGAGGGTAGAGACCCCTGAGCACCCAGAGGGCAGAAGTCTGACTTGTAGCTCAAATGAAGATGACAAACACATTCGCTTGCACAACCCCTTTTTACAGGGGTGCGCATTCACACGCCTCACAGACATAACATAGAGTAACCACCATGCCCGAAGCGGGACTCGAACCCGGGACGCCCAGATCACGGGGAAGACACGCTACCCCTGTGCCAGAACGCAGGCTCTGTTTTAAGTAAAGATAACATTATCTTTTCTATATATACACACATGAAATCCCACCTGCTATCGAGTATGATAAAGCAAATGTGGAAATTCGTCGAATTCTCGACATCGAATTTTTTTTCACGATTACAATACTTTTTCTATATACGTATACAAAAAATATAAAAATAAAACCTTTTCCGAAAAATAAAGATAATTTTAAAATGAGGTTTGCTTAGTTATGTTAACGTCTCTTTTTAAAACAACACGAGGGCTATTTTGGGACGGACCTCGTCATTTTGAACCACGGTCAGATGACGAGGACGACACCTGAAGTGGCAACCCCCTCTCCACACCACACCAGAGGGAGGACTTTGGCCTGACAGATTTAACGTGCAAAAGACCCCCTCATGCGACGGTTCCTCGGCGGAATCGCGTCTCGAACCTGAAACCCTCCGGTTCCGAAGCCGAGACTTTACCACCAGGCCACCGCGGTCCCTTTAAAATGAGGCTGTTCTATTTATAGTTGCAACATTCTCATTTTAAAACAAGGCTTGCATATTTTTGAAAGGCCTCCAAATATTACTTCATAATATTGGATTGGCAACTAAGTGATTGCCGATTTCAAATAAGAAAAAAAATTCAATTTTTTTTCAAAAAATATAAAACTTTATTAAATTAGATACTGTCCGTTCTTGTCGATGACCTTTTGCCATCATTCTGGCAGTGTAAAAATTCCACGTTCGTAAAATTTCTTATCTTTGCTATCAAAAAACTGAATTCACTGCCATCTGAGATCATCAGCATTATTAAAAATTTTACCATTTAAGCCTTAAATGGTAAAATTTTACCATGCCATTCAACGTAAATTGTGAAGCAGTGAAGTCAGATTTGCAGCTTGAATTAATTGAGTTACAATCTAACAATCATCTCAAGCAATTGTTTCTAAATATGCCAAAGTTAGAGTTTTGCAAATCATTATCGAAAGTAAGTTTCCCAAATTTAATACCTCATGCCCAGAAAATCAGTGCTGTGTTTGCTTCATCTTATATATGTGAACAAGTGTTTTCAACTATGAACCTTGGAAAGAATTATTTCAGAAGTAGACTGACAGATGAGCATTTAGCCTCGTTCCTTAGAATCAGTACATCTCACTTCGAACCTCAATATAAGGAACTTTTAAAAATGAAATCGCAATTTCATTCATCTCATTAATATATTAAACTGTAATACTTGTATATGGTTTTTAAAATTTTAGAAAAATTCATCTTGGCCCGCCAAACTTTATTTTTTCGATTTTTGGCCTGCGATCGAAAAAGTTTGCCCATCCCTGATTTAAGGTGTCCGACTACTTAAAAAACAGTGGTTATCGGCAGCATTGCAGATTTTTTAAATTTGTTTTTACTTGTAGTTCAGGTTTTACTCTTTCGAAATCAGTTTATCTTTCCTAGGATCTATCATTCTGATCTATCATTCAGCGGAATTTTAAACAAACTATAATTTTCAGCTAAAATTTGTCTTCAATTTTCTCAAAACTTTAATTTTCATAAAAATTCTCCACCGTTAACACGATATCTCAAAAACTAATAGAGGTATTTAAGTACAAATTTCAGTGTGCGTTTTACATAATATGGGCAATGAAATGGACCAAAAGTTTTAGTGTTGGTGACATACTTTTTCATTTGTAGGCTTTTTCAGAAATATTCAGTTGTGACTTTAACGAAAAAATGCATATATACGTATATTTTTACTCATCACTTCTTTGCAACTCAAGATTTTTCTTAGATTTTTGTTCATTTCGTTCCTCATTATATTCTATAACACGTGTGCAAAGAAAAATAGGACTGTTACATTACAATTTTATGTAGGGTACTAACCATTTGGGGTTAATATCATTAAAATTTACTACACATTCTCCTATTTCTCAAAATATATTACATATTCAAATATTTGTTTAGTATTTATGGTATTTATAATTGACAATACATCTGATAATCATAAATGGGTTATTAAAAAACCAATTTTTCAAAACTTATCCTTCGAACGTAGTCGGATACTTTAAATAGTTCTGCATGCAACGAAATAAATGGTAATCTGAAGGCGTAAGATCAGGGCTATATGGTGGATGTGATAAAACATCCTAACCCAGTTCCAATAATTTTTGGTGGGTGATCAAAGACGTGGCTTTGCGTTATCATGGTGGAAAACAATACCTCTACGATTTGACAATGCCGGTCGCTTTTCTTGAATTGCATCGTTCAGTTTGGAGAGTTGTTGAACATTCACGTTTGAATTGATCGTTTGGTTTTGTGACATAAGTTCAAGGTACAAAATTTCTTTATAATCCCACTAGACTGACAGCATAATCTTTTTTTGGTGATTATCTGCTTTTGATGCTGTTTGGGCTGGTTCACCTTGCATCATCCACAATCTCTTCCGATTAACGTTGTTACAAACTGTCCACTTTTCGTCGCCAGTAATTCAGTTTTTCAGAAATTCAGGATTAATTTCGTTGCGTTTGAGAAGCAAATCGCAAATGCTAATGCGTCGCGTCAAATTTCCGCAAGCTGGTGAGGGATCCATAAATCCAGTTTCTTGATATAACCAAGCATTTTAAATTTTTTTCAATGCATGTATGCGATACATTGAGCTTCTCTGCAATATCACGTGTTGTGCTATGACGGTCTGAATCGATAATGGCCTTGATATGGATTTCATCGGCTTCGACTGGACAGCCAGATCGTTGAGCATTTTTCAATGAAAAATCAACAGAACGAAATCTGGTAAACCAATTTCGACACTGCATTTCTTCCAGGGCTTCATTTCCATATACGGCACATGACTTTTTTTGTGTTTGCGATGCGTTTTTGACTTTTCGGAAGTAATACAATAAAGTATGTCTAAAGTCCACGTCCTGTTCTTCCATTTTTAAAAATTGGTATAAAAACAAAACTACAGCACTAATCAATGTAATTTTTTTACTAAATTAAAGGTAGATTTTTAGTTTAGTTATGTTAACGTCCAGATTAAAGCAACAAGTGGGCTATTTTGGGACGGACCTCGTCATTTTGAACCAAGATCAGATGACGAGGACTGCACCTGAACCCCTCTCCACACCACACCACACCAGCGGGAGGACGTTTGGCCTGACAGATTTAATGTGCAAGAGATCCCCTCACAAGACGGTTCTTCGATGTAATCGAGTTTCGAACCTGAAACCTTCCGGTTCCGAAGCCGAGACCTTACCACCAGGCCTACGCGGCCCCTCATTAAAGGTAGAAGTCCAAACAATAAGAAATATATATATAGGTTAGATGCTTGGACCACGTTAACAAAACAAAAGAAAATGTAAAGTCCATCTATCCACAAAATCGGCAATTGCTCAGTTGCCAACCCAATACTTCTTGAACCAAAGATAAAACCTTTGTAGAAAAATAAAGATAATTTTAAAATGAGATTGTTCCATTAATAATTGCAATATTCTCATTTTATAACAAGGCTTGCATATTTCTCAAAACCTTTAAGATTGGTTGCGATGATTTCTGCAACAATGGCATTAGATGGCAAATCCAAAGCAACAGTTAACTCCAAATGGCTCTCATGCGATTGTACCAAAATGGTTTCCGAGGTAATGAAATTTCTTTATTGTCCTTCCCCCCAAACTTAGGGAGCTCCTGGGAAATCACAAGAAAAACCCACTCGAAACAACTTCAGGAGACATTACGGACAAAAGAAATAAAACAAGGATTATCTCATCAACAACAAAAAAAGAAAAAAATCATCTTCTTGAATATAGCTTGGTGGTATTGGCGTTAGATTCTATCATTGACATTGCTTCAGCACAGAAGTGAGTGCCAAATTTCTTTCCAAGTCTTAAGGTATCTGACTACGTTAAAAACACTTGTTAACGACTACATTGGAGAATTTTTGTTTTATTGTTATATCTTGTAGTTCAGATCTTCCTCTTTCCAAAACAGTTTGTCTCTTCTAGGAAAAGGATGACCTGACCTATCAGACAGGGCAATTTTAAGCAAAACATATTTTAAAATTAATTTTCATAAAAATTCTCCACCCTTAACATAATATCTCAAAAACTAATAAAGGTATTTGTATAAACATTTCAGTTTGTGTTTTAAATGATATGGTCAATGAAATGAACCTAAATTTTTATTGTCGGTGAAATATTTTTTTCATTTATAGCTGTTTTTAGAGAAATAAAGTTGTGAATTTATTTAAAAAATGCACATATATGTATATTTTAACTCATAACTTCATTGAATCTAAAACTTTTTCTTAGATTTTGGTTCATTCCATTCATCATTATATTCTATAACTTGTGTGCAAAGAAAAATAGGATTGCTGCATTACGATTTTGTGTAGAGTGTTAACCGTTTTGGTGAACTTTTATTAAAATGTACAAAAAATTTTCCTTTTTCTCAAACTATATTATATTTCAATATGTTTTTTTTTGTATTTATTGTGGTAATAACTGACATTACATCAAAAATCATAAATAGTTTTTAAAAAATCCACTTTTTCAAAAATTCCCCTTCGAACGTAGTCGGATACCTTAAACAACAAAGCACGTATTTATTACTTTTCAATGGGTTGGAATTTCTTCCTTTTATCATGACTTGGAGAATCACATAAACAGATTTTCTCCGAATGAATTTTATTCAAAATGTATTAGGTATCTACAAATTTTCTTCAGCTCTCAATACTTGATTAAAAAATCTAATACTATAATACAAGGAATGGTTGTCAAGTCGAAAATCATCCCAGAATTAATAAACTCCGGTAAACTTGGAGGTCTGGGGTTTTTGGCCACGAGGAATCGATTGGCGCCGGTTTTGAAGCACTACGGTCGAGCAGTTCGGAGTTACAGATAGGATATTTTCAAACTTTATTAGTTCGCCATAATGGCTACTTAAATTTTCAAGCGGTAACGTGCTGCCATCTATAGCCAATGTGGCAAACTAATAAAATTTTATGTTTATGCTGTTATAGGTTTATAATATGTTTCTTATGTACGTATATATGTTTGGTTTTTCTAAATAAATTTGTCAAAAATATTGATTTTCAACACACTTCAATCTTTACCTTTACTTTACCTTTGTATAGAATAGTTCCCTTTCCAAACTCTAACTTTGTTTCGAATAGTTTACAATGGTGCACTTTAACCGGTTATCTTTTCACCAGTGGTTTCACCAATTTTCTTATGGCATGTATTGTTTTGATAAATCACAATTGAAAATTTAAATCTTCGAGTTAGCTTCGATGCCTGTTTTCTCCGAGCGGAGCTCGGTCACCCGCTGGTTAATAAAAAATGTGTTTTCAGGATATCATGTCCACTGACAGGCATAAAACCAAATACGAGTCTTTTATTATCAGGAAGGTCTGAAATACAGAGATACGTCAAAGTCTCAAATTCGAGTATTTTTTAATGATAACAATATTTTACTTATACTCCATATTTTTATCAAGTATAAGTTATATTAGCAGTGAAATATATGAATATCACTGCCGATTTTGTTTAATAGTGTAGTTGATGAACGGTGTGAGAAATACAATCAGCAGGCCTTTGTAGAAACACAACGACGACGTTTAGATAGGATAACACAAAGACGATAAATATTTACACGTCAACAAATATGTACAGTGAAGAAGAACTCACAGGGCAGTACACTACAGCAGACAGTAGCCCACAAGTAGACAATAGTAGAAATCCGGCAGTAACAAGGTCCACATCACACAAAGCGGCCAGTCAGAATTCAGCAAGAGAGTTGATCCTCGAAGCTTTAATCTACAGTCTCTCCAAACGGCTGAACAACTTCTCTGTCTCCTCTCACTTAAGTTGCCGACTCACTACTTCCCATAATTGGCTACTACATAAGACAGGATACAGCATTTTAGCATTCCGCCATTTCTTCGTTATCCTCTCAGTGACAACGGTGACTACGACTACTGTTCACCACGACTTGCGATTCACGACAACTCAATTCACAACTACTATCCACGACTACTTGTCGACGACCCACAGCTTGAGAGTGCCGGCCTTTTATAGTTCCCGAGAGGTGGGGCTTCTGTGTCAATTAGAGTTTATCTGTACGTTTCTCGGTTCCTAATGGTCGGATCGACAAAATACTCGAAATTTGGGGAATAAGCTCGAAGTTTCGCCAAAGTCGCCAAATTCATCGCCATGTTTGTTTTCAAGCTCTGGGATCTCTGATGCGACAACTGATCAGCATACAATAATCTGTACAGATTATAGATGACTGTAAATCAGTCTTTCTTATAATGACACTATTCGAACTGGGAAGCAAAATTACAAGTTTGTAACAATATAAATTAAAGTAAAAACTGTAAAAAAAAATATTACTTCCTCTTTTTATAAATAAGATTAGAATTAAGAATTGGCCGTTTATCATTAACGAAACTGAAATAAATAATAATACGTTACTTAAATAAATAACACTTTCAAATTATTATACTCAGTTAATAAATAAAACTATAATAAATAATCATACTCTATTTTTAAACAAATCTGTAATAAATAATTATATTCTGTTTTTAATAAAACAATAATAAATAAAATTTTTTGTTTGTAATAGTAATCGATCTATTGTATTTATGTGAATTAGTGAGATTGAAAACCATTGAACGGTTTTATAATATAATACAATATATAACACTAACTTTCTAAAAATATGATAATAAATAAAATATTAGTAAAAAACAGAATCCCATCGTTTAAAAACACTTAAAAAATGACGAAGAACGTTTTCAACGAGTAGAAGTCAATCATTTCTCTTTAATAGCATCATATATTTGATTTCCAGAAGCATTTTTCATTAAAAAAAAACATGCAACAAATATTCTCCGCAAAACATTCCCCCATTCCCATAAAATAAACGACCACATATTGCTGCCAACATAAAACATTCCCAACCATTTGTTTATATCAAAATAACATCAACTCCAACAAATAGTCTACAAATTCCTTACGTCAAACGATTATGACCATTCATAAAACAAACACAATATGAAGAAAAAATATCAAGTAAATTTGTAATAAAATAACACATCGAGACCAATAGAATGATACTAAATCTTTGCTCTTTTCCTCTAAAAGCACGTTTCGCTTATGCAGATATCACAGTTATCGTCTGCAGGGAACATCCGGGTAATATATGCCACTTCCAGCGTCCAATCACACCCTCGCATATTCCTGGACCATCCCCATAAATCACCGAGAGTGGAAAATCATAACCGTAACCACTATCCATCACTCGCGCTCGGCGCTAAAAGCAAACGATCCTTAGAGATGCCAAACGATTTTCGTGGCATGTCATTTTCAGCGGAACGGAAATGGAGGGCACTTTTCGAACATAATAGTTGAGCTGACTGAAGGAAACAAACAATTTACATCCCTCCACCTTGCAGCCCCCTGAGAATATAATGAAGCTTGGGGGAGGATTAAATTTATCGTTTGCGAACACTTTAGTCTTGAGGAAAAGGGTTGCTTTGTTTCTAGGGAGATTCTAAAACGCACATCCATCCCATTCTTGAAGGAGAAAAAGATAAAAGACGACTTTTAAGTGCTGGTTTTAAGTAAGATAGAAATATGCTTCCATGCCAAGGGTGTTGGAATTTCAGGATGTTAAATCAATTTTCAACTTTCGACGTTCGAGATGTTTTAAAGTGCTGTCGAAGTTTTAGCGAGAGTTATAATTAAGTTATC